>WYDI02012108.1:0-66175 GCA_009867235.2 Psittacus erithacus
CCAAAGTCTGCTGTCTTGAAGTCCAGGGCAGTGAGCTTGCTGCACGCTCTTCTCACTGTCCTGAGGATCTCAAATTCGACCATCTTATGATCACTGCAACCAAGGCTGCCCTGGAGTGTTACATTTCCAACCATCCCTTCCCTGTTGGTGAGCACGAGGTCAAGCATGGCACCTCTCTTTGTCGGCACCTCTCTTTGTCAGCACCTCTGTTACTTCCAGAAGGAAGTTATCTTCCACACATTCGAGGAATGTCCTGGTTTGCTTGTGCCAGGCCCTACCATCCCTCCCAACAGATATCAGGGAGTTTGAAGTCCCCCATGAGAACAAGGACCTGCAAGCATGAGGCTGTTCCTATCTGCCTATAGAGTGCTTCATCCAGAGTCCTCTTGATCAGGCAGTCTGTGACAGATCCCCACAGTAATGTCTCCCATAGCTGTTCTCCCTTTGACCCTGACCCACAAGCTCTCTGCTAACTCCTCACCCGTCCCCAGACAGAGTTCTATACTTTCCAGCCTATCGCTGATGTAAATAGCAACTCTCCCTCCCCATCTGCCAGGCCTGTCTTTTCTAAAGAGCCTGTAACATTCTGTTCCAACATTCTAGTAATAGGAGCCATCCCACCATGTTTCTGTGATGCCTGTTATATCATCCCCCCATAGATGTGCATGCATTTCTATTTCCTCTTGTTTATTCCCCATGCTACAGGCATTTGTATGTAAGCTTCTGAGCCGAGGCTCCAAATGAAGCCGGCTCTTTGGCTGGAGCTGGTGGAATATCTCTACGTTGCTCCGAGCATTTACTATAGGTGCTGGCAACTGACTGGATATGTTTGGATGGAATGATGTCCCCCTCCCCCAGCACATCTCGTTTAAAGATTTCTTGACCAGTTTGCAAGCCTCCTACCAAAACCGCTCTTCCCCTTTGTTGTCAGACCAGCTCTACCTCCCCCAGTAGACCTGGCCTACTAAATTGAGTCCCGTGTTCTAGATGCCAAAACCCCTGATTGTGGCACCTCCATTCTAACCATTTATTAACTTGGCCAATCCTCCTAGCCTTTTTAAGGTCCTCCCCTTTATCCTGGAGAATTGACAAAAAGACTATCTGAGCTCCAGAGCCCCTAACCACCTCTCCCAGGACTCTGTTATAGGTTTTTTGAATGCTGTGAAATAAGTTGTAAAACTATCCCTTTTGTAGAAGGAAAAGCCTTTCCCTTTTTAGCAGTTAAAACAGTAAAGCTGTATCTCTGCCAGTATTTTTAAATGGTTAAAAATGAAGAATGAATAAAATGTATAGTCCACTATTTAAAAAACTGGTTTCATCTGGAATTTAACTGGCAAATCTCTCCTTTTGAAGGTGGTTTACCAGTGGGATATGATAAAATGGTGATTAGCTGATTAATGTCTGCAAAGAAATATGCTTCAAACAGATCGGGAATTTTTTTCATAGTATCACAAATTATTTTGGTTGGAAGGGACCTTAAAGTTTATCCTGTTCCAACCCCCTGTCACAGTCAGGGACACTTTCCACTAGATCAGGTTGCTCCAAGCCCTGTCCAGCCTGGCCTTGAATACTGTCAGGGATGGGGCAGCCACAGCTTCTCTGGGCAACCTGTGCCAGGACCTCACCACCCTCACAGGGAAGAAATTCCTTAAATTAGCATAAGTCATATAAAGGTATTTATTTTCTTTGTGTGTTTTAATGGATAGTTAACGCTATTACTGTACTTTAACAGATTCAGAGGTAGTGCTTGTAGGATGGCTTGTTACTATAAACACTACAAGTTCACTTTTTGTTTTTCCAGTTCTCAGTGGCCTCTGTTCTAATGACTGTCCTCGGAAAGTAACAGTAAGTGTAACTATACCTTTGCATTACAGTTTAGATTCAAGTCATTTCACTGGGAAAGTTGCCTAAAAATGGAACTTAGAGGAATCAAAGCTAGTGTTAGCTTCACAGCTCTGCAAAAATATGAAATTCAGTTTTGACTTGAAAATACAAAACCTGCTTCAAATAGAACCTACCTTTTCTTCCAGCCTACTTTAAGACAGGGTTTAATTTCTGATCTAAAATAGTAAGGAGGGTTGATACTATTATTAGCTTAGTTACAAAACTAAAGAGAGGGTTTAAAAAGCAAATCTTCATGGCAAATGGTGGTGAAAGTTTCATTATCAAGTTCATTGAAACACTGTTGCCTCCACTGTAATAGAAGTTTTCTGTCAGAAAGTAACATAAGGTACATCATGGCCAAAACCAGCAGCGTGGTGCAAAAATAATAATTTTTAAAAAGCCCACACGAAACTAAAAACCAGCCACCCACTTTTCACCTTATTTAACCATTTTTCATAGATATGCATTAGCATCAGCTTTGCAGTCTCCATACATTTCATTCTAATCATGATTTTTCAGGCTTTGATGCCATCTCTCATCATTATCACTTATCCTGATGGCTTAGAACTTACTGTTTTTGGAGGCATGGTGTGAAATGTGTTATCTCTTCTTTTAGTGTTCTTTCTCTAATTCATTTGCAAGATCTTTTCTGAATTTGATGCTTTAATATCAGCTTCAACTGAGCATTTTAAAAAAAAGGAAAACTTTCCTTCATCCCTTGCCTTCCAGACCACAGCAGATATTTGTTCCTTCTCCTTTTTTTCTTAAGTGTGTTTGTTATAGGTTGTCACTCATAATCCACAACTCCCTTTGATTTCTTTTTTTCATTTTTTTTCATTTATTTTTTCCTCATAACTGTACTTTGATGTTTAAGTGCATTTTCTCCCTCAAGAGATTTGTTTAAAATAGATATTGGTACTTGACAAGTAATTATTCATCCGCTTGCATGAATTAAATAAAAAATGGCTAAATAATAACAAAATTTTGAACTTGTATATTACCAGTACAGAAAGACCATCAGGATAGTGCATTCTCTTATACAGTATGAAATGAGTTATGTTTTTCAGAACATGCAGTTATTTCTTTGAATTTTCAGGGGTTTTTATTTTACTTGTAACTTCCAAAGAAGCATTAAACCTTTTGCCAGAGGACTGAATAGTATTGCTTTCTTCATGAGAAGCTATTACTTAGCCAACTAATTAGCCTTAGGGTGAAAATGAATTTCCATATAATGCTCTGACCAAAGCAGTTACAAAATCTTGAAGTTATCCATATCAAAAGGAAATCATTAATCTAGAAACATTTTTCTTTGGTTTATTATTTTATTACTGTAGCTTTAATATAGCTTTCTCCGTTCCTAAAACTTTGCCTTTTCTGCTGGGTTTTGTTCCTGGTTTATTTTTTTTTCTTTCCCCCTGTAGCCTTTCGGTGTTAATCAGCCTGGTCCTTACATCATGTACACTACTGTAGATGCAAATGGATACCTGAAAAATGGGTCAGGTAAGATAGTCTCACAATAAGAATGCACATGGCATGGTCTGTCTATATATGCATATCAGCAACCTGAAGAGTTGGAATGAAGTTTACAGAGTGAAATGGGACTGATTTTGAATTGTGTTTTCAGTTTACAAGGCCAAAGCTCCCTAACTTCCTCTTCTTTCTTTACCAATTATGTATTCATTAGAAGCAGTACAATTGCATTATATTTTCTTCTGTCTCATGCAACTTGAGTTTGAACAGTTGGCTTTATCTTACCCAATCTGAAAAATCATTGGGTACATTATCAGTTTGTAAAATAGCTTAAGATCTTAATGACTTACTTTTTCTATTGGTTACTTAGTAATTACATCCTAAGAAACAACAGTGGCCTCAAATACCTAAATAAAATCTTGTAGCCACATGAAAAATAATCAACATAGTATTTAGAAAACACAGGATGTATTTTTCTGAAGTTGTTTCAGTATATCTGGCAGACTAACAGGCATCTATAAAATCATGAGTAGCATGAGGAAGATAGAGGGGATGGCTGCATCCTTTCAGGTAACACAAGAACTTCAAGGTATCAAAAATCATTAAGATAACAGGGTCAAAATAAATGGAAAGCAGCAGTGCTACATGCAACTTGTAGCCTAACTAGAGGTTTAATTGCATGAGATGTTGCAGATGCCACAGTTTATGTGAGTCTGAAAAAAAAAAAAGGATACAAAAAAGAGAAGAATCCATTAGGCCATGGTTCAAGCAGTATCTAATGTTAGAATATCCTAGGGTTTATGCTGCTTTCTGGGGTTTTACTAGTGGTTCCTAGAAGACACAGGTGACTGCTAAGTAGTCTGTTGGTCTAATGTATAACTGGTAAACCATAATGGACTCACTTCCTAAGGAAAAAAAATCCCAAACTCTTAAGCCAAAACCTGGTTGGAGTATGCATGTCTGTAAGTTATACCATTCTGACTTGAGCTGAATAGTGGCAGTCATCTTCATCTGTCACTCAAGCCTTATTTCTAATTAAACTCAGATTTAATAAAGTTTCCCATAGTTCACTGGGAATACTGTACTCCGTATAACACTAATTTAAAGAATAGCAATAATTTAGGGAGAAAATTGCTAACATGTTAAGGTCCCAAGTCAGTGATAATGCTCTCATGTGAGTGCTGAGGACTGTTAATTCCACCCTAGAAAAAAGATGTTATGAAACACAAACCTGATATTCTGTATTACTTCTGTATTTGTACATGCTGAAATATGGGTTTGAAAGCTTGAGCACATTAGCCTACATTTTAATCAGACAAATAACTGATGCTAACAGGAAAATGCAGAGTATTTTTCCTAATTCTTGCACAAATTAATTTTAATAAGCTAATTTTCCTGCCAATTGTATACTCAGCTTCATCGGTCTGAAGGTTTTCTGCATAAGCTAAATTTAAAAAGTGCTTACACGTTTACTTAAGTTCCCATTACAAGATTTCTAGTTATGCTGTGATCCTTTAGGGGATTCAGCCCAGACCCTTAGGCAGCCAGCTCTGGTGGGTAACAACTGGCATCTCTCCTCATTGCCAGTTTCCAAGTTGAAGGCTTGCAAGTTTTGTCAGCCAAGTCATGGTGCAGTCCAATCTTGTTAACCATGTCAGAAGACACCAGTAAAGGCCTTCACAGGATCTTTCTCTGACCTCAAAAAGGCTGGATTCATATGGATGGGAAGCTTACTTCAGTATGCTGCTGTTTTGTTATTTCTGGCCCCTAATAACTATGTTATTGCAGAGTACAGAGTACTGATGAATAACTGCCTAAGTAACAAAAAAGATGAGGCTCAGCTAAGAGAAGAAACACATTAGTAAAACTGTCAAACTGACTCTTTTTTTTTTCTTCAAAGTGCTATAAAATGGTTATATATAAAGCAAACAAACAAAACAACAAAACCAAAACAAACAAGCAAAAAAAATAACCTTTGCTTAGACTTGATTATACTAATTTAGATTCATTGTTGATGTAATCAGAGAATTAACTCTTGCTACTTACTTGTAATTAACAGTCTCAGAATTAGAAATCTGATGTTTTAAGTTGAACTCATAGAAAGAGCTTAAAAAAATCATGTCTGACAGCTAGTAGAATTTCTATTATTAGATTTTTAAAAATATTTAGATTTGGGATATATATAGTTACTGTAGAAGACTGAAGTTTGGCATGCCTGAATGATACGTTGCCTGCTGCTTTTTAAAGTAAGTTTGCTTTTTATACATTGACATAATTTTAATCAAAAGAATATGACAAAATAATGGATTTATGCGATTTCAAGTGCAGAATACCTATCAAATAACTCACAGCAGTCAAAACTGATTCTAAACCCCACTTTGAGGAAATACAAGTTTAGATGGGTTTGTTTTGTGTATATTTGACCTTTTGGCGCTTACTATTTAAGCAAACTTGTAAAATAACCAATGACAAAATAAAGTTCTTCCAACTACAGACCTCTGTGTCATGAAAGAATGCACAGAGCTTCTATTTTCCAGTTCTTTCTTCCAAGAACAAAATGTTTTTATTAACCATTATCTTTAGGGTCTGGGTTTTTCTTGGGTTGTTTTGTGGAGTTCTTCAAGGGGATGGGTACTGCTTTTATAGTGCTTTTAGAAATGCAATGTTAAAATTTACTCTAAGAAACAGCTATCAAATATGATTTAATGCTGCTATAGTACCATTTATCTTCATTGCTACCATATTTACAGTAAGAAGCTAACAGAGTCCAGATGTGATGAATTTCCTTTCCTGTTTTGGCATTAGGAAATAACAGTAATGAATTCCAAATTCATTTATGACCCTAATACTATTGCCATAGGGAATTTTCTAATACGGTCTTTGATCACTGTCTCAACTGTAATATGTTAATAGATTTTTTTTGAGTCTGTATAATTCTTTTAAGAACTTTCCAAAGTCGCATTATCTGAAACAGTTATATTAAGTTTGTATCTAAACTTAATTCTTTTACAAGTGCTACTTGTAAAATTCGGTACATGTTCTAACTAGAATTGCAGGCCTAATTATCTTGAAAAAGTCTGCTACATCAGAATCATATTCTATTTGACTATCAAGAAATACTTCAAGCCACATTTTGTGTGTCTACTGGTGGGCAATACCAAACCCACATGCATTTTTGAGCCATGCATAAACCTAAAAAACATCTTTTCCTCATTTAAGTTTTCAAAAGTATGGCATGGAAATACTATTTTAAAACTAATTCTCAGCTTATTTGCATTCCTTATATAATATCATGGACAAACCATATGTGTATTTGAAGCTTTTAATTCTATAAAAGAAATGGATAATCTGATGGTTGAAAATCAGAGTTTTTTAAACAATTAGTCTCTTTCCCAAGAAGTAAGGTGAATAGCAACACAGGATTTTTCTAATGAAAGTAATGCTTACTATTCCTTTCCTCTGCCCATGTCAGCTTACGCTGTTTGTTCTCTCTACCACCAGTCTTAGCAGGACAGCAGGGGTAGGCTGGACCACTAAAACCAAACTATCCAGTCACTCTAAGTTTTCCTTCTAGACCTGAACTGAAATCAGCCATACTCAAAGGAATGTCCACCATCCTTCTGATCTTTCTAATTCTACAGGTCTTTAGTTCTGGTATCTTTCATGTATGCAATATTTGTGCAGAGAGTAAACTACAAAGGCCCATATAGCTGTCCTTACCTCATTCACTGTAAGGTTCTCTGATCTGCAAAGTCTTAACTACAGAAAATTTGCATAATTACAAGGGGTTTTTTAAAGCATTGTTATTTTCTCTTCTGTTAACACTCCACTATGTTGTTAAAAGATAGCAGAATAATAATTATCACATTCTGTGCTGTTACTTTCACATTGCTCAATTCACTTGTAATCTTAAAAGAAATGTTAAATTAACTACAAGGAATAGTAACTGCCAAAATGAGCATTAGAATTGAGAAGTACTGGGTCTTACATCTGCAGTTAACATGTTCACAGACCTCTTCTCTCCAAGAGTAAATTCAATTGCAACAGCTTCTTCAAATGTTTAAGGAATTCTATGCTTGAGATCAGATTAGGGCCAGCTGTAACTCTGGGAGAAGCACGCAAAATCAAGTTTGAAGTCATGCTTTGTGATCCGTTTCCTGCTATCTGCTTTCTGCACTCCCCATTCCTTTTGGAGTTATTTTAAGGAGACCTTACAGTTAAGAATGCTTGTCAGCCTGGATTTTCAGCTCTACATATGCATTTCCAGGCTTTTAGTGGCTTCTGTGAAATTTCTAATAATATTCCAACACAGTGGTTTTCAGCAGAATCCCATAAACAACAATGCATATTATAAACCAGTGTATAATACTTAAAGCTGAGCATAGACTATGTCAAACCTGATCTTGGGGTAGGGAGGACACAAGATGAATTTAGTAAAGCTAACCAAATGCAAGCTGTTTTGCTTTGTTGGGTTTTTTTTGTTGTTGTGGTTTGGTGTGGGTTTTTTTAAACTTCAGCATTCTAAAAAAAAAAATATCACTGTTATTGTTGAAATAGTAGCACTACTAAATCTTTTTGGGGTTGAATAGAATTTTGCTTAATGAGTGGTGTCAGCTAGATCGCTGCAGATAATAGCTATTATCTCTATTTGTTAACAGTTGTAACCTTGGCCAAAAGGCAGGGTCCCAGTAATCACAGAATCATAGAATCAGCTAGGTTGGAAAAGACCTTTAAGGTCAAGTTCAACCATTTCCCCAGCACTGGCAAGGCCACCACTAAACCATGGTAATAATGGCCTCATCTACATGGGTTTTTTTAAGACCACCAGGGATGGTGATTTCACCACAGCCCTGGGCAGCCTGTTCCAATGCCTGACCACCCTTTGGGGGAAGAAAGAAATTGTTATAACATCCAGTCTAAACCTCACCTGGTACAGCTTGAGGCCGTTTCCTCTTGTTCTGCCACTTGTAAATTGTGAGAAAAGACCAACCCCGCCTCAGTACAACCTCCTTTTAGGTAGTTGTAGAGAGCAGTAAGGTCTTCCCTGAGCCTTTTCTTCTCCAGACTAAACCCCCCCAGTTCCTTCAGCTGTTTCTCATGAGACTTGTGCTCCAGGCCCTTCACCATCTGCATTGCCCTTTTCTGGACCCACTCCAGGGCATCAATATCCTTTGTGTTTTCTTTAGAAGGCTACCTACCTAGTTTATTTTATTACCAATAACACAGACTGATTTTCATAGAACTACTGTCCTTGTGGACCCAGAACAGCTTAAATAAGATCAGATATTTTAAATCTAATAGGGAGCAGCTGATAATTTACTGAAATGTCTTCAGAAAGTGCACAAGGGCAGTTCCATGTTGTAGCACTAGCACAAGACAGGCATTTTAAATTTGTTATTGCAGTGTTGTCTGGTCAGGGGCTGACCAAGTCAAATGACAGGGTAGTCCTGTAGAGACTTCATGCTACGAACATCAGGCTGCCTTTAGCCATCAGCATCTTTTTACCCTGATTTTCCTTCTGATACCTCTTTCCCTTTCATAACTTAATTTTTTCTGTCTTCCTGCTAGCTTTCTCCCTCTTCTGTGTAACATCAGAACCCTCCAATAGCTTCTCTTTCTCTCTGTAGGAATTCCTAGGCTGGAAGCCTTCTTGTTTGCGCAGGCAGACAGAAGGGTAAGACTGGTAGCTGTTCATTGGCATAACTGCAGCAGTGCTGCCTGTCCCTGTGGCGTGTGGAGAAGCCTGATGCATGAACACTCGCAGCTCCCTTTTGCCATCTCTGTGATAAGGCAATGGGGAAGGCTGTTATTTTGCACAATGTGTCCATATCCAGATTTTTTTATGTACCACGTGTCTTGGATGTACCAGATGAACTGTTGCGATTGTGCAAACCAGGCTGAGCCTGGCTGGAGCTTCAGGTTAATGTATTGTTTCACTTTTCCCCTTCAACTTAGAAAGGGGGAATATCTTTTGTATTTCAGCCTGTGCTACAGGCATTCTTAATTTTCTTAAAGTAAAAATATGCTGATAGATTTTGAAATAAATATGACCATAGTTGCAGTTTGTGTCTGCCAATTACATTAATTCTGTGGGCCCTGAACCACAAAACAATAAATATTTAAGGTTTACTCTAAGATCAGCATCAATATGTAGGCATAATAGTATCATAAGAATAGATAAGAATGGCTTGTATGGATCAAATCATGACTTGTTCGAGCATCTGTATGAGTGAAGCTTTATGGATTGATGATAACCTTTGCAATTGCTACTTCAGAGCTCTTTCATTTTGCTGGTTTTGCTTTGTTTTGTTTTAAGCCTTCCGTGGCAGAATGACCTTTCACATATTGTGAAGTTGTGCCCTGTGGTTTTTTGAAAGCGGCTTACTCTTCCCTGATGCTGCACTGTGTTCTCATACTGTGAAGCTAAACTGGATTGTGAGGTGAACACAAATGTCTAGTAGCTATTATACTAATGAATTTAAAAATAAACACTGCTGTATGTACTGGACAAAAGCAAAATAAGCTTAATTTTAATAGCCATTTGACTATTCAAGATTCATTATGTAGAATTCTGCTATGTAGAAAGAAGAATATATTCATGAAACAAATGGGAATAATTTAATAATTGAATAGCTGGATTTTGTTAAAAGGGGTTTTCTAGTTGCTATAGGCGGGAATACTCTGCTACTGTGTTCTATGTAACTCTTGTTTAGAAAAATTGTGTGATCTGATAATGTTGCACGCAATATTATCGAACTTCAGCCATTCATATTTCAACTAATTTAACAAATTAGACAACTCTAAAGGTGATAACGAGGCAAGTGAAGTAAAGCTTTCAACTAAAGCCAAAGAAATCATATTCTCCAAGCTTTCAAGTTTGGAGGAGTTGGAATTTTGTTTTTCCTTCTGAAATCTGCATTGTACATTTGTATGCATATTACATGGGTATTTCATTACTATTAGTTACATTTTCCCTTTCTTTTGCAGTAACTCTCTGGCATATTTTCAAATAAATTAAGGAGCTGCCAGCTTCAAAAGATGGGGAAACACATCAGTATGCAATGTAGCACAAGACCAATAATCGCTGTAAAGTAAACAGCACTCTAGTGGTGCTGCTTGAGTGAGGCACATTCACTGTGAAATGTCACCCAGCTCTTGAACTGATTTTGTCCTACTCCAGTTATTGCAGGCATGTTGGTTACAGCTACACAGCAACTCTTGCAACTTCTGCAGGTAGCTTTTTGGAATAACTTTCAGGTTTTCTAGGAAGCATGTGTATCTAATCTATAAAAAGCAGTTATCTGTGTGTTGACCTCAGTATTAAGGTAGATGATGGTACGGAAGAACTTAGATACAAATCTGAGACTAGCAGCTACAACTCAGATCCTGTGTTTTATGCAATGAAGCATTTTTTACCAGAAAAGCTGCCTACATTGTCAACAGTTACAAAGAATGTGTGTGTAAAACAAAGCAACACCTTGCTGTATTTTCTAACTCTGATAGATTTGGTTTATTCCACAAATATCTTCAGTTACTACTTCGGTGAACATACTAAAGCTTCTGATAAATGCATCCTTTTGCAAATTAGAGGAAAATATAGCAAATGGGAGAAATCATGACACGCCATTTTTATTCATGAAAATACATTTAACTATTCAGTCCTCTAACAAAATTAATTTGAGGGACTTTTGAAGGCCTAAATAATACTACTGTGTTTTTAATTAATTTGAGTGGCTTTAATGGACTACTTAAATGTAAATGATACTTTGTCAAGAATAGCATAATAAAAAAAATAGTGCTTCAGGAGACCACAAGTTTGTAACCAGTTTCCATTAGTTTTTCAACTCTGTGTAATGATTTTGTGTGTTCTCCTCTATTATTCCACAAAACAAGCTTATTTAAGCTGACTGAACAGTATCAGTATTGTGAATCTATTTACTGGTTCAACTAGACTGATCGTAAATCCCGTATCACGTTATCAGTTCTGTTTAAAGAAACAATAGAAAGCATTGTTCCTACATAAAAATGCAATCACTTTCCCTTCATAAAGGTAAACTGCCTTCATTTACGGACTTATGCTGCCTGAAATAAACCGTTGACATTGCAGTTTAACCCAGGGCCGAGTGGGCTACTCTTAAACTTTCAGCAAGCTTACATCAATGCAATAGAAATAGAAAGGACATACTTTAGTTCAGATATAAAAGAACAAGTACTGTATGTTACAGACAGCACATAATTCTGTTTCTCAGACAAGACTTTCAAAAAGTTAATATGTACTGCTTCAAGTTTATATGCCAGACTTCAAAAATAAGGAGATGATTGATTCAGAGGCGTTTAGAATGATTCCTGAATATCGAACTCTGCAAAATTCTGTGAAGTTTGGCTGCCCAATGTCACTAGCTATTTCTTAAAAATTTGGTCTCTGACAGGCTGAAAACACTGAAAACCATGTCTTAAACTGCTGAGGTTCTTTATTCTGCCTAAGGTTTTTGAAGCAGTAATCTTAGTGACTTATGATTTAAAGCAAAAATAAAAATGACACCTATACCACAGACAAGTAACATAGAACACCAGATTCGAAGGGACCTCCAGGATCATCTGGTCCAACAGTTAACCATTAGTGTATAACTAATCCTAGAATCCCAGACTGGTTTGAGTAGAAGGGACTTTAAAGCTCATCTAGTTCCAAGCCCCTGTCATGGGCAGGGACACCTTCCACTAGAGCAGGTTGCACCAAGCGCCGTCCAACCTGGCCTTGAAAACTGCTAGGAATGGATCAGCCACAGCTTCTCTGGGCACCCTGTGACAGCACCTCAGCACCCTTACAGGGAAGAGCTTCTGCCTAAGAGTTCATCTCAATCTCCCCTCTGGCAGGTTAAAGCCATTCCTCCTTGGTCTGTCCCTACAGGCCCTCGTCCAAAGCCCTTCTCCAGATTTCCTGTAGCCCCTTTAGGCACTGGGAGCTGCTCTAAGGTATTCCCTTAAGGAGCCTTCTCTTCTCCAGGCTGACCCAGCCCAGCTCTCTCAGCCTGGCTCCAGAGCAGAGCTGCTGCAGTCCTCTCATTCGCATACCAAGTTAAAAGTTCAGCACCCTCCCTGCCTGCAGAGCTCAGTGCAGTACCATGTGCGCTACCACAGCCCAAGATACCTGGGTGTCCCAATAACTTTTTTTGAAACAAGAAGCATGATGCAGAAGACATAGTGTTAAACAGTCTTAAAAGTAGTGTTAAAAGGTAAGATGTGTAGCATGGACAGAAGGCTTTTTAATTCCATTTCTACTAACGAAGCAAAACAAACTGTTGAGCAACAGCCAGTTTCTCCATCTTGCTTGCATAGACTTCCAGAAGCTTAAAGAACAATCTTAGTATAAGAAATAAATCCCATCTTCCTTCTTGAAGATGGAATGGTATTTTCAAATCTTCTTGGAACAAGCACTCTTCACAATAGTTTTACAATAGGGCAAATTGCTAGAGTTGCTATTTCAATTAAAGTTGAAATAGTTTCATATGTAAATTAATTACCAGTGACTGAGAACTTCAAATATGACAACTGTTGACAAGTATTCTCTGTAATTTCTCCTTTTATTTTTAATTTTGTTCTGGGTTTTTATATTTCTCAGATGAACATTTTCTTTCTTAATTACTTGCTTGCAATTCCAAATGGAACATTTGAGTAGCCCTCAGACAGAATTTTTGATTGATATACAGAGAATAAAGCAAGAAATAGTCCCAGAGATCTCATATTTGTAGCTAGCCTTAAAGTAAACTAGAATGTTCTATGCACTATCATCCTGTTTAACTAATATCTCCCAATTTTAAAGGCAAATAAAAAAGATATGTGCGTATTTTCTGCCTGCGATGTAGCAGAAAACATTCTCTCTGACTTTTGCAAAAGGTCCATTTACATTCTAAAGCACGTGATTTCATTATCCTTATCTTTGTAGATAACTACTAACTTGTGCACTAACAGAAGCTGCAGTGTTAGTAGCCATAAAATTATTCAGTGCTTTTAAGAATTCTAGCTGCACTATCTGACTCTCTGACTTCTTTAAGGCTGATTGCACACAGTGTATTATACTTTCTTTTGTTTCATTTAATTTCGTTGAAATTCATACATTTCATTTGTATGATGAAAGAAAGAGGAAGATCTCAGTGGCAGTCTTCTCATAATCCTAAATATTACACTCAAAAGTCCTTCTAAAAGCTTTTCAATGTTAAATGTTACAGCAGTACCTTGTTCTTTTGGGAGAAGTTCTTCAGAATTCAGCAATAGTGAAAGAAATTTTTTTTTTAAATTCTTTATTATGTTCTGGCATGACCAAGTAATACATACTTTGTTTGGTTTTATAACCAAGTCACATGTAATAAACGTACCTTTGCACCTTGCTAATTTTATATCAATAACCAGTCCGTTCAAATATTACGTATCTAAAATTTGAGTAATTCTCAAATTAGAGTTGGAAATTGAGACCTGAAGATTAAGCAGTTTAGCCACAATCATGTAAGGAAAGTCAGTCAAAAAGTGGGGACAGACTCATAACTTATACTGTTATCTCAGCTTACTGGACAAAATACCTTTTTTTGGAGAAAAAGCTGCCAAGTTAATGCTTTCTGGCACAGAGTCCATAATCTAGGAATTCACCTAACAACATACACAGTACACCTTGACCCAACAACAGAGGACTGAAAAGACAAATCCTATTTAATTATTTCCACATTTTCTTGCTTTTTATATGGTTCTGCATGGGGAAAAAGTAAATCTAAAATATGCCTAATCTTTCAGAAGACTGTACTATTTCTTTCTCCTAAGAGCATTTTAGCTTAATAAAAAGGTAACTGCATCAGCCTGATTTTTCAGATCTTGTCTTTCATCCTTGGAAGAAAGTGTGGTGAGGTAGTAAGGAATTGGCTGTAAATTGATTATAAATGCATAGAATCATAGAATAGTTAGGGTTGGAAAGGACCTTAGCATCATCTAGTTCCAACCTCTCTGCTACGGGCAGGGGCGCCTCGCACTAAACCATGTCACCCAAGGCTCTGTCTAACCCGGCCTTCACCTCTGCCAGGGATGGAGCATCCACAACTTCCCTGGGCAGCCGATTCCAGTGCCTCACCACCCTCACAGTAAAGAACTTCCTCCTTATATCCAATTTAAACTTCCGCTGTTAAAGATGGAAACCATTACCCCTTGTCCTGCCACTACAGTCCCTGATGAAGAGTCCCTCCAGCATCCTTATAGGCCCCCTTCAGATACTGGAAGACTGCTAGGAGGTCTCCACACAGCCTTCTCTTCTCTAGGCTGAACAGCCCCAACTTTCTCAGCCTGTCTTCATATGGGAGGTGCTTTTGAATTTGTGTTCTTTAATTCATATTTTATTATGTTTCGTCATTTAACTTACGCTTTCCAATTTGAGGCATAATCTGTTAGGTGTCAAAGCAGAGATAAATTTCAACGCTTTAAAAATACAGACTACATCATATTTCTGTGAAAAACTGTCTCTGCTGATCACATAAACCTGCTTTTGGTTGTCAGGTGTCCTTCACACTCATTTCTGTTAACCTGGTGAAGGGCTAAATTCAGTGTGGTGCTTACAAAGTGCTGATACTATTCCTGCTTCCTAAAATCCAAATCACTTCCTAAGAAGCTTTCTAGACAATGAACAGAGAATCATAGGATCTCATTCAGTTTGCCAGAAATTAGAAGATCACAATTTTTTCATTTAAATGGACAGATACCTTGGAAATGGGATGTTAGCAAACCTGTTGATAGCTGCAACACTATCTGTTGCAGCTGTCTGTTTCCCTGCTGCCTTTTCAGGAAACATAGAGTGTTACTTTTCCCCTACAAGTCTCTCTTTTAATTAGTTATAATTACATGCTGTTACTAGGGCCTACCTTGCAACCACTGTAATTCTGCTTCCATTGAATCAATTTATTATGTAAGAAGTGGTTCATGCAAATTTACTCAGCTTATTTTGTGGCACAAGAAAAATCAGTAGTTACTGATTAAAACCAAGAATAAAGTGAACTTTCACATATTGAGTATGAGCTTGTAAATCAATAGGGCAAAAGACTTGGCACCATTTCAAATAAAAAATGCAGATAGCTGATTTCTTCTCAACCTGTAAAAAATAGTTGTTCTGGGTTCAGCAGTAGCAGTCATTTTTCTCCTTAGTAGCTGGTGCAGTGCTGTGTTTTTGACTTTCAGCCTGGGAACAATGCTGATAACACACCGATGGTTTTAGTTGTTGCTAAGTAATGTTTACTCTGACCAAGGACTTTCTAAGTCTCATGCTCTGCCAGGGAGGAGGGGAAGCCGGGAGGAAGCAGAGGCAGGACACATGACCCAACCTAGGCAAACAGGTGTTCCATACCACAGCACGTCATGCCCAGTATATAAGCTAAGGTTAGTTACCTGGAAGGGATAGATTGCTGCTCAGGTCAGGCACATGGCCACACCCCACAAAGAACTGGTGCGGTTTAAGCCTAGCCAGGAACTCAGAAGCATGCAGCCACTCGCTAACTCCCCCACCTTCCTCTCCCTGCTCCCAGAGAGATGGAGAAGGAGAATCTATAGGATGCAACTCCATGGGTTGGGATAAGAACAGTCCAGTAACTAAGGTATAACACAAAACCACTACTGGTGCCACCAATAATGATAATGATAAGGGAAATAACAAGGGAAGAGAATACAGCCGCTCACCACCCGCCGACCAATACCCAGCCCAGCCCGAGCAGTGATTTGGCCCTTCTGGGTAACTGCCATCAGTTTATATACTGGGCATGACGTGCTGTGGTATGGAACACCTGTTTGCCTAGTTTGGGTCAGGTGTCGTGCCTCTGCTTGCTCCCAGCTTCCCCTTCCCCCTGGCAGAACATGAGGCTCAGAAAGTCCTTGGTCAGAGTAAACAGCACTTGGCAACAACTAAAACCATCGGTGTGTTATCAGCATTGTTCCCAGGCTGAAAGTCAAAAACACAGCACTGCACCAGCTGTAAGGAGAAAAATGACTGCTACTGCTGAACCCAGGACAGTAGTCTAGATTCAGTTTAACATGGAAATGGTGCTCAAAAGAGTCATCTCACCTAGAAACCTAAAGCATTTAAGCTATTCTCCAAGTGAGTACCCACAAGAAGTTTTGGAAACGTGGGATTTGAGCATTTGAGAATTAAATAATCATGCACTTCGTTAACATTTTTTAACTTTTTTCATCACTGACTCTGAATGTATATATGTAGAAAGTTAATGGTTTCAGGGTTGATTTTTTTCCCCACAAAATACCTATTCAGACTTCTTTCCTAATTTTATTTCAGCTGGACAGCTTAGCCAGTCAGCACATTATGCTCTGCAGCTGCCATACAACGTACTAGGCTTGGGACGCAGTGCTAATTTCCTCGACCATTTGTATGTTGGCATTCCTCGTCCTTTAGGAGAAAAGGTCAGTTGAGATTTAATGATTGTCAATATTACAATTGTCAATGTATATGATGCTACTTTTCTTGATACAGTTTGGATGGAAATACTGCTAGGGACTTTTTTCTTTTTGTTGTCCTTTTTTTTTTTTTCCTCCAAAAGCAAGGATATTCATAGAATCATAGAATAGTTAGGGTTGGAAAGAACCTTAAAAGATCACCTAGTTCCAACCCCTCTGCCACAGGCAGGAACACTTCTTTGGGCAACCTGTGCCAATTCCTCACCACCCTCTCGGTAAAGAACTTCTTCCTTATATCTATCCTGAACGTCCCTTGTTTTAAGTTTGAACCCATTACCCCTTCTCCTAGCATTAAAGTCCCTGATGAAGAGTCCCTCCCCAGCATCCTTATAGGCCCCCTTCAGATACTGGAAGACTGCTATGAGGTCTCCATGCAGCTGCTTTTCTCCAGGCTGAACAGCCCCAACTTTCTTAGACGGTTTGTATGGGAGGTGCTCCAGCACCCTTATCAACGTTGTGGCCCTCCTCTGGACTTGCTTCAACAGCTCCATGTCCTTATTATGTTGACGACAGCAGAACTGCACACATCAGTCCAAGTGGGGTCTCACGAGAGCAGAGTAGAGGGGCAAGGTCACCTCCTTTGACCTGCTAGTCGCGCTTCTTTTGATGCAGCCCAGCACACAGTTGGTTTCTGAGCTGCAAGTGCACACTGAAGCCAGCTCATGTTCAGTTTCTTGTGGACTAACAACCTAGGTCCTCCTCCACAGTGCTGCTCTGAATCTTTTCTCTGCCCAACCTGTAGCTGTGCCCAGGATTTCCCCGACCCAGGTGCAGGACCTTGCACTTTGGTTTGTTGAACTTCATGAGTTTGGCACTGGCCACATCTCAGATATGTCAAGGTCCCCATTGCTCCCATCCCTTCCCTGTAGCTTAGTGTTGTTGGCAAACTTGCTCAGGGTGTACTCAGTCCCATGTCGCCAACAAAGATGTTGAACGGGATCGGTCCCAAAATCGACCCGTGTGTGACACCACTCGTTACCATTCTCCATGTGGACACTGAGCTGTTGACCACAACTTCTTGTGTGCAGCCGTCTAGCCAATTCTTTATCCACGGATTGGTCCATCCACTTCAAATTTATGTCCCTCTAGTTTAGAGACAACAATGTCATGTGGGATAGTGTCGAACACTTTGCACAAGTCCAGGTAGATGACATCAACTGCTCTGCCCCTATCCATTAGTTCCATAGCCCCATCATAGAAAGCGATCATAGAATAGTTAGAGTTGGAAAAGACCTTAAGATCATGTAGTTCCAACCCCTCTGCCATGGGCAGGGGCGCCTCACACAACCATGTCACCCAAGGCTCTGTCCAACCTGGCCTTGAGCACTCCCAGGGATGTAGCATTCACAGCTTCTCTGGGCAACCCATTCCAGTGCCTCACCACTCTCACAGTAAAGAACGTCTTACTCATATCTAATCTAAACTTCCCCTGTTTAAGTTTGAACCTATTACCCCTTGTCCTATCACTACAGTCCCTAATGAACAGTCCATCCCCAGCATCCGTATAGCCCCCCTTCAGATACTGGAAGGCTGCTCTGAGGTCTTCACACAGCCTTCTCTTCTCCAGGCTGAACAGCCCCAACTTTCTCAGCCTGTCTTCATACGGGAGGTGCTCCAGTCCCCTGATCATCCTCATGGCCCTCCTCTGGAGTTGTTCCAACAGTTCCATGTCCTTTTTATGTTGGGGACACCAGAACGGTACACAATACATCGAAAGTAGTAGTTTGAATACAGAAGAAAAGTTAGCCAGAAAAAAACTTGTGTGCCTGGTTCCTGTAGAGTGTATAAGCTCTGAAGCTAACACTAAGACCAAAAGATGACTGAATTTCTCTGTAAATGGTAGTACAGGTATATAGTGCTTGCTTATCTGGTAAATATGTATTAGATCTGAAGATGCAGTTATGATGGTCTCAGCTGTAAAACTTGCCTGGGGTTGACCTGGCCAGCCTGTAAACTCACATAATCCTCTCTGCCTCAGTTATAAAACCAGGATCAGTATGGTGGGAGGTGTGATAACTTATCTAATCTTCAGATGAAACGTAAAAGTAGGGTCTTAGTAATTTTCAGTCTTTAAAGATCTGATGGTGCAACTTTAAAAAGCAAGGTATTCAAATTAGCGTCATGGCCAAATTCTGATTTGGATAATTGCTTTCCTTGCCTACTTTTTAGAATTGGTTCTTTTCTTCTTTCCCTATTATGTTGTTACTTTGTACTTTATTTTACTTTGGGGTTTTTAAGCACTTTGGAGATTTCAGAATAAAAGGCTTATACAAACATAAGGGAATAATCACTTGTATTTAAAGTAAAAAGATGAAAAACAACTGGGTTGGGTTTTTTAGTGTGTGTTTTCCTTGTCATGTTTAACCCCATCCCACAACTAAGTACCACGCAGCTGCTTGCTCCTTGCCCCCACTGCTGGAATGGGGAGGTGAACCAGGAAAAGGGAAAACCCATGGGTTGAGGTAAGAACAGCCCAATAACTGAAATAAAGTAAAATATTATTATAATAAAAGTAATGAAAGGGAAACAACAGAGAGGAATAACACTTCAGAAAGAGACGTGATGCACAGTACAGTTGCCCACCACTCTCTGACCAATGCCCAGCCCAACCCAGGCAGTGGTTAGTCCCTTCTTTATTCTTCCAGCTCTATATGCTGGGCATGACAGCAGATGGTGTGGAACATCCCTTGGGTCAGCAGGGGCCAGCCATCCTGCCTGGGTAACACCAACTCATTGTGCCTCCCCAGCCTCCTTGCTGGCAGGTAAGAGGCAGAAAAGGCCATAGCTTTGTGAGCACTGCCCAGTGGTAAACAGACCACCGCCAGATCATCAGTGCTGTTTCTGCATAAATCCAAAACACAGTCCATACCAGCAGCTACGAACACAACTAGCTGGATCCCAGCCAAAGCCAGCACACTCCTTTTGTATGTTTCAACAGAGAATTTCTTTGCTTTTAAGTATATTGTTTCATTATGAATTGACATAGCCTTTGTTTTTCTTTCAGTCTGCAAGAAAACAGGAATGGACAGCTATCATACCAAACTCCCAGCTTATAGTCATTCCCTATCCTCATAACGTTCCTCGAAGGTAGATTCATCATTTTGTTTTGCACTTCAAAAAATTACATTAATACAGAGTTTACATCAGGGAGTATGTGTAGTAGATTAAAACCAGTCACTCGTAGAGCTAGGAAATTTAAGAACAATGGCAAGGGTCAGCTCTGTGGATGTAGTTTCCTCAGTGCCTAGGCAGAATACTTCTCATGTATTTACACAGCTGCTTAGGTAGTGCTCATAAGAGATCAGAATATTACCAGCTCAACTCCTGTAAATAGTAACATATTTGCTAGATTTACCAGCATTCTTTTGGCAGATTGCAAGCATGGTAATGATCTAAGCAAGTGCTTCTGTTTCACCGAACATGCAATTTCTGTCTGGTTGCATATAAAACATTTAGTTCAGCCCTTCTGAATGCAGTATTTGTTGCCACAGGCGTTAATACTTTTCTTTAAGTAAAAGTGAATGGGTCAGTTACACAAGAGCATAAACATGGAATTCACTTTGCAATTACAATATTTATCCCAGAAAGAGAGCATTTTTCTGTCTTTTCCATTAGTCACATATTCTAGCTGCTCTTTGCCACTTGATGTATTACTGAGTTCAGTTACATTTATCGTGCAGAAATGATTCTTCTGACATCTTAATTTTACTATAGGACAGATAACAGTTGAGAGTGATATTCTGCTTAAGTTGCTAATTAAGAACGACAGGAATAGCATCTGCCAGATGAAGAAAATGTAGTTATAGTCTTGAGGTGTTTAAGGGTATGTGTTATGCAAAAGATTACCTGTCATTTCAACCTTAAATTATTTTTGCTTTCCTATAAAGTTTATGGACACTAGAAAAGCCAAGGAGAGAATCCCAAGAAGAAGCCAGATTTCATAATAAATAAACACTTCATATAGTTTCTTTAACATGGATACATGGCCTCCTGCTGACAGCTTTCCCGTGATGGGAAGCCTATAGTACAGAAGGGGTGTTAGATGAGCCACAGGACTCCACAACATTCAAGGGATGGCTTCCAGAAGTCCTTCAGGTGCTTAGGTTTTTTGCTTTCCGCATTCTCTTGCCATAATCAATTGGCTGTTTTACCTACAACTGCCATTGTCTTTGGTAAACTCAGACTGAGCAATGTCCAACCAGCTGATCTCCATAGCCTGTCCAAGAGGAGCTTCTCATCTACAGAAAACAATCCATCTTACAGGCTTATTTCACCCTGCTTCCTCTCCCCAAGCCCCAGGCAGTTTTGTGGGAGATTTTGCTTCATCTTTTACTTTGTCCTGGGCAGGGGCAGGGAATAAATCTCCTAATGAGAAAAAAAAAGTCAGTCCCTGAGGTTTCCTGGTCCATAGGTTTCCTGGGAAGTTAAACAGAAACTGATTTTAGACATAGCATTATCTGAAAATAATTATATTAAGCATGTATTTTCAAGTAAAAAAACCATTAAGCTTCAATCTTTTAAGTATAGCCACTAGTTCCTGTAGCCCAAGTTGTTATCTGCCTTACACTAGCAAGTTCTTTTCATCTTTTTAAGTTAAATCTGTTTTCTGCTTCCTGGTGAAGAGTATTAATGTTTCCTTGGATTTTCTTCTTCCACATAGCTGGAGTGCCAAGCTGTATCTGACCCCAAGTAACATTGTGCTGCTAACAGCTATAGCCTTAATTGGTGTCTGTATTTTCATCCTGGCTATAATTGGCATATTACACTGGCAAGAAAAGGTAAGCTTAATTAGCTAGATTCTTTTCTGTATTTTCTATACTATTTAACACTTCCTAAAATTTTACAGTCTTGTACATTGGGTTTTTGCATATTTTTCTACAGTATAGTTTCTGACACAGACTGCATTAATTCCCTAAAGGTGTTTACTTATTGAGTCAGAATTTGCTGCAAGCTTTAAAACTGGCATTGTTTTTATTTAAGCTCTAAGGCACTTAAAAAGGGGAATGAAGAGCAACATGGATGAACTTTTGCCATTAAGCTATTATTCCCAATTAAATGATACATTTTTGTTTCATAGATAAGCTTTCTATGATGCAGAGTTTTATAGGGCGCTGTTTTAGAAAATGGAACATAAAATCAGTTTACTTGAGTTCTGCTAGTAATCTAAAAATAAGGAAAATGTCTCTTTTTCTGTATCTGTCTTTGCTGATTGTACTGACATCAGCATTCAAGACTATATATGGAGTCAATCATGTACATATTGGCTGCTTTCCTCTGTGTGTCTGAATTATACATGCAGTATAAAAATCCATTGATTTGAAGAAGCATTTTGAATGGGGCCTTTCGTTTCACAAAAGAAATGTGTTCCCATTTTTCTTGACTATGCTCAGTTCTCTATCATATCCAACTGGCAAAATTGCCAATAAATGCTACTATGTACCCAAGCCATAATCTTAACTGTCAGATGAAATTACTGCACAATTTGATGTGGTAGAACTGTTTATTTTGTGCTTGTGGAAATAAAATGACCTTGTTAAACATTCACAAAGGCTTTGTGCATTGAAATGTTGTCTGTCAGTCTTCACTCTTCAAAATATTAAATAGAGTCGCCAAATAATAGAAAAGCTGGAATAAAATACACAAAGCAAAGAAATGCAAACTTTCACTGACTGTCCTTAGCATGTCGTACTGTACCAAGGAAGCATTGCTGACTGATAGCTAGGACTGTATACTGGCTGGGTTTAAGTCTGTTTCTAGCAAATCTTAAGCAACAAGAATAGCAGAAAAAATACCTGGACTTCGAGCTGGGGAAGGATTAACTATATATAATGCCATCTGGAGAAATGGAAATTCAATGTCAATGTTTAAAACAATTCTTCATATAATAATTCATGTATTGTAATATGAAGAAGCACTTGGCCCAGAGTGCTTTCTGAGCTATTTTAAATCCCATTAGGTGTATGTGAATGAAATGGTGTATTGGTTGTATTATAAACTCATTTCCAACAGCTGCATCTTGGTCAAAGTAGGCATAAATATTTAGATAAATTGTGTGTATTTTCAGACTACCATATAAACATTTGTTAATTCCTGTAATTTTCCAGTGCCTTCCTATTGATTTTTACCTTCCCAATTTTTAGAAGGAATGATTGAGGTACAGAAATAAGACTCTTAAACAAGGCTGTATTGTGTACCACTGACATAACTGGGAGTTAAACTCCAAAATTCCATGTTCCTGATCTTGTTCATGGTTTACTGCCTCTTTCACTAGTCTTATAAAAATACTGTTCTGCATAAATGCTTATTTCCTTTACAGATCTCTTGAGTACCTATGGCAAAGAAAGGAAGGGGAAATGTACTGGCTGTTACAATGTCTTCTTTTCCCCCAGAGGTTATATCTGTCTGTAAGATGCAGTGTTTTATTCAGCAGTTAAAATAAACCATGTACTTTGACCTCTGCAGATAAATGATAATAGGAGCCCTCTGTGTGCAATAGTTGTTACAAATTCATCTGCCAGCCAAGTTATTGTATTGTTTAAATAACTGTAGGATTTAGGGATAGTATGTTGCTCTGTCATTCCTTAGAAATTTGGGATCCATTTTTAGTTTCTAGTTTTGATACATCAAATGAAAGAGAAATTGAGGAAGATTTTAAACCGTTATTCATCTTACAGCAAATATAGTCTGCTACATTAGCTAAGGACCTTGATACTCTTATGTTATAACTGGCTTTATGGTCTTGATGGTAGTCATGTGAACACTACACATGGATAACACTGCTAGAGAAGTTTTGATGGATTCATCAGAGTATCAGTTACTGTCAAATTTGAAGTAATTTTTTCAGGAAGCATACAAAAAATGGAGTGAAAATTGCCTTCTGAGTGAGACTACAAAATTTTGTCAAACGTGACAAGCATTTCAATGTAGGAAAGAGTATGGCACTCTCTTCTTCATGCTCCATTTTTGACATTCTGAATACTACTGACATTGATAATCCCTTCCCAAAAGCCAGATCGATACATCTTAAACTTCACTGACAACTGCTGCTGCCGCAACATGCGGTAAAATCCATAGTTAATCCAGTGGAGTTGCTATCATACATAAACATTGTGTGATAAAGAAATCTTTGCCCTTGTGCCAAAGCAGATGACAAACTTCCATGGCAGAACACATGCACTGATTTCTACGAAAATTGTCATGTATATTTATCCATTGAGATACAAATCTGAATTCCCATGCAACAGCATACTGTAACAGCTTTTCTTCATTTTACTCATTAAAAAAAAAGTTGGGATTAAGCAAGCTAAAAAACATTTCAATCCGTTTTGCTAAATTCTCTTATGCTAGGATTTACACATACTGTCAGTCATTACAAAAACACTGTTTTCTAGAAAAGTTCACATTCTGTGTTCAAAATATCCTTTAAAAAGTACTTCCATACTCTAGTACTGCTTTAGAACACAAGAGGAGGCTGGTGGGAGAGGACATGTTTTTATGCATTACCTGGATCATAAGTACAATTTAAATATGCTACTTTTTCCCAGGCACCATTCAAACTACTTTCAGCAGATCACTGTGTGCTTTGAGTAAATAAGAATGGAAATGCATCCTACAAGCAAAACCACAAAAAGTTTTTAGCCTACTTGGTGCTGTTAATTGCTGGTTGAACTGCCATCTTTGTAGAAATTTGTATTTGATGGAATTTTTAAAAAGAATCTCATTAGATGTGTAACATCTACATGATGATTTGCATACATTGATGACATAATTCCACAGTAACTTCATCTCGTATTTATAATGCATACTAAATAAATAAATACTAGAAAACATTCTTCATTTTTGAAATTCTGCTTTTAAAAAAGCAATATTAGAAATAGTAGAAAATAATGGCACATAAATACTAAAACAGCTGAGCATTGATAGCAGAAGCCAATTTTGAGTAGATTGTTGCTATTTCAAACTGACACCATTTAAAAGCTAATTATTGAAGCTTTTACTGAGCATTTTGCCTTTTGCTAAATGAGTGACATGGTAAAAATCAACCATTCCCTGACATTTGACAACTCATTTCTGTAACAGTATTGCTCTAGATCCCACAAAGTGTTTTTTTATTGTTATTTTTCAGAAAGCAGATGACAGAGAGAAGCGACAGGAGGCTCATCGATTCCATTTTGATGCTATGTGATATGCCTTAATATTTATGAAGGAGCTGCTACTCATTTGCTTAATTGAAATACTAAATTCTGGTTTGTAAAATAATTACTGTGCAAATACTGCTGGTGTGCTATTTGTAAATGTTGCATTATTTGGTATTTATTTGGAAAGTATTAAAATTAGACCTGAATGTCTCATGAGGCTTTTCAGTTAACAGACTGTATATAATAGCATTTCATCTTTATTTAACAGAACTGTAATTTTATTTTTCTTAGTAAAGGGATCAGATTGCATGTGTTATTGTTTATGTACCACCCATTCTTTAGTAGTATTTGATAGAAAGAAACCTGTGTAAATAAAGTTTAGCATTTCAGTGAGCAGAATACGTTGTATCACCTGAATTGGTCTTGTCATTTACACATTCCTGCGAAGTAACATGCATTTCTGAAAATTAAGCTTGAGCAATTTATCGGATGACTTTATCATTAATTATTTTGATTGTAATCTTAATGGTGCTCAACCTAAAGTATTCTGTATTTTTCTTTGTTTAAATCCATATGTACAATAGTTAAAGAATTTAGCTGTTGGAGAACTAAAAAAAGCTGCAATGTTAATGCTAGTTCAGTAGCTCATCATGGGACAGATGTAGTATTTATGTGTGTTAGTTCCAGAGAGAAGACAATGCATTCAAAAGTTAAAACCACAAAAATGTATCAGCACTATATAAACTGCTTTTATAATTAACCACATTTATTTTAGAAAAGCCTAAAGTAATTATGAAAGTAACTTTTTTTAAATAATAAAGGTATGGGATTTTGTTTTTAAAGAACAAAAAAGAAAACATTTTGTAGCGGAAGATGAGTAAGAATTGACTCCCCAAAATTTATTGCTAAGGGATAAAATATACAAAGGTTAAATTAAGAATATAGTAGGACACTTGGAATAAGCAATGTACATTATCTTTGTGCACTATTATAAGACAAGTAGCTCAACTTCATATATTTAAAATGGTGATGAAGTTACAGTTGCTCAGTGTAGGGTCCTGGAAAAATCTCTAAAAATAGTCATGCTTTTATTTAATAGTTATTCCTTAGTGATAGAAGTTTACATGATTAATTGTGTGCATTTAAATCTCTCAATTTGCATGCCTAATGAATACCATTTGATAAACTAGGACACACTTTCTCAAATAACTACAAACTATTCATCTTAGAGGCAGGCAGCTCTGCAGTGGGTTCTCTGCAGTGTGCGCCAGTCTGGCACTTGTCCCATCACAGGCTGTCCTATAACACTGGCTTTGCTTGGCAGCCCAGAAGCTGAAAAGGGAGTGCACATACAACGCTGAGCTGATCCCACCCACCCTGAATGACAGTCAAACAGGCTGTTACCATGTCAGTGCTGAGCAGTGACCCATTCAGACAGCAGCACCAACCCGGAAATCAGAGAAGTACTGATGAGCAGTCTGCCAAGCTGTGACGTTTTACTGGATGTTTCTAATATGAACTGATCAGAGGCCAGCAAAGGAGACTTTCATACTACATTACTGTTACTATTAAGCATATCCTTAATTCACGCCCTTAATATTTCTCTTAGAGTGGCATAAAAAAGTAAGAATTTTTTTTTTAGATAAATACTTAATGCTATTGAACTTTTTAAACCCCATGATAGAATTTGTTCCTGACAGCAAAAGTAGTAGTGGATTTCATAATTAAAAGGAAGCACAACTTAAAGTATTTTGCAGTCTTTTTCAGATGGTTGGAGAATAAGGCTAAACACATGCCACTGGCAGTAAAGCACAGTTGTCTATAGCCCTCTATCACAATATAATAAACATAGATTAGCCTCCCTATGGTTTTGGGGAAAACAATTAGGAATGAAATCACCTCATGCTGATATTTAGGCTGTTGTCAAGTTAACAGAACAACAAACTCAGTATCTCTTGCTTTAAGGTATTTTGCATGCTCAGTAGTCTGTTGTTGTAACACTTCATATACAATACATCACTGGCGCTTTAAAAGCTTTCTTATAACAAAGATTTTTACAGTCATAACTTGGCTTACAACAGTGTATTTCTACTGTTTTGAATTAAGGCATTAAATATTGTTAAACTTCTTGTGAAAGGTTTGATGTTGTACTTTGATTTTCTATTCTGTAAGTATCAAAAATATGTTTGGGTAAGGCTAGTACCCTTCCACCAGTAAGTTTAAGAAAGCAACACCAATTAGAAAGTGTAGTTCCAGGTGATTGTCACAGTAACTGAGAAGTGAGAGAGAGTTACAACTACATCCGCGGTAACACAGCTCTGATGAGAAATGGTGTTGGAAGGCTTTCTCAGAGTGAAATCTCACCTATATAAAAATACTGTTGACATGCCAACTGACAGATGGTGGTTGAAATACCATCCTTCTTTGTTCTCATTTTCCGTGAGAAGCTTTAAGACTGAATCATCCTACCAGATCTATCATTAGTGCATTATAATCCCCAAAAAAAAGAACCAACTTTTCAGCTGCAGATTAATAGGCAAATTCTATATGGTATGCTGTTCCTCCTATGATGAGGCCATTCTCCTGACCAGAAAGTCATGTTACGAACATTTGCTACAGAAAAGCAATCGCCATAAAAGTACTTTAAGCATTTTACCAAATCCATTCAGTATTTTCAAATAAATGACACCTAAATAGAATAGAAGTCAATCCATAAGTTTCTACTGTATTATAATCATTAGAGCTTAGTTTTGTTAAAACAGTGTAAAAGCATTAACCATGCCAGTTTTGAAGGTATTAATAACCAACAGCATTATTAAAAAAAAAATCCAGAAAATAAAATTGTGCTTAAAATAATCTGTAACTTTGCAACTAAACAGTACTAATTCTAAATGGATGGCCAAAGTCTGAGAAGTATGTTAAATCAAGAACAATATAGGTGTTAAATCTGGAACATTGCTAGGCTGTTTCAGTAACTATTATCCATTCCTTCCTTTTTTTTTTTTTTATTTTTTATTTTGGCAACAGGATGTTTCTGTTGAGGCACCAGAAACATCAGCCCCAGATGTCATTTTGAAAATAATCAAACAGTGCCGCACAGCACTATTTTTATAATTATTTCCTGTCTTCAATGAAAAATGTGATCCCATCTGTGATACAATTTATAAAAATTGTAAAGTATATGCTAACCTTATTTTGAAATTCCTTAGTGTCCCAACTGAGGCCAGAAAAATGTAGGTATATTCTAATCCCTGAATCCAATTGTATTACCTTGCAAATAAAGCAGTGCACAGGGAGCATTCTGAAGGCTATCAATATTCTTCATGACTATTTGAAAGTCTGGAGTGGCCTTAACCTAGTAGTAAATAACAAAGCCCCAATTACACTTACTGAAGCAGATTACATATTATGCTACATTAAGAGCCACTTGAACCTTCTATTATTTTCTAATTTTAAATTGTATAAAATTAGGATTCACCAAATTCACCTAAATGCTATTGGCAAACACAGGTACCAGAATAGTCAAAATGTAACTAACTCCTAACTTTGTAATTACTTACTGTTGACTACTATATTTTTGCAACTTTAACTATAGATACGCTTTTACAAACAATATCTAAATAGCCTCAAACATAGTGAAAAACTGCTGGTCTAAGACTATTTCTGATGTACAATCTGCTACTCAAGAGCAGCAAATACTTTAGGTAGTATTAAAAATTCTAGCAGAACAGCAAACCAAAGGAAGTTTCAAGGAAGAACTAATGGGAGGAGGCAAAACCAGTTGTAATATTGGAAGTGTAGCCTTTTACTGCAGCAGAGTATCTGCTGAAACTAACTCATTTGTTAACTGTTCAGGTATTTCCCTACATCAAAATGAGCAGTGCCACTGCCTTCTGTTAACTACTCCCTATCAAAAATAATCACAATGACTTAATAGAGTTGCAGAACCACACACACGTGGCTGTCCAAAAGCTGTGTTCAACTGTTCTTAACTCCCAAACTCAAGTGTAATTCACTCCAGCTTACTGCTGGCTTGACCTGGTGGCACAGCATTTTCTTCCCTGGGAACTCTGCAGGCTCAGAAAACAGGAGGTGGGGCTTTCTTCAGACCTGTACACTACAAAAAATTTTTAAGCACCATCTATAACAAGTGCTCTAGCAAGACAAAACAACAGAGACATCCACCTGAGAAACTGAAAACAGCAGTAATGTTGACAGAATGTGCCCTAGGTCTACAAGCTGATGGCACTAGCTGCATCTCACAGACTGACAGATTTACACAGACCTCAGAAAACAACAGAATGGAAAAGCTACTGCCCTTTCCAAGTGAGTAATAGCTCTGTTCAACCTTCTAATGGGCAAACTAGAAGTTCAAATTTTCAGTTAAATTGACTATAGCATATTGGGGTTTTGCAACTCCTATCAACTTGGACTGAGCACAAGATACTGCTGATGATAGGTTTTTCTCCTATTTCTTTGGTGGGAGACAGCTGACTAGAAATAGTTTTCCCAAATGCAAATTCGGCTTGAGGTCTGAGGATCACACTAGTTCGCTCACTCTTGTATCATTACAACTGATAAAAATACCTAAGGCAAATTTTGCCACTGGCTCCACTGTCCATTCCAAAATGACAAGAAAAACCCCAACCCTGAGTCTCCTAACAATCTGTGCAAAGCATAGTCAGACTTTAATGTGCTTATGTGCTTGCAGAGAGGACAAAAATATTCATACAGATACAGCAGAAATTATGTGTCTGTATGGTATTTTCTTGAGTTTAATAACAGTTTTGTAAGGAAAAAATGCAAAGTAGATCTACCTAATGAGATCTTCTCTTTGTGAGGGAGTTTTCACTATAGAATTTAACATTCCATCACACCACTATAGATACATGGTTAAAAGGTGAGTACAGAGAAACCACTTTATCTGCTGCTGGAATGCAGCAGCTATTTAACAATTCATGGGGAAACTACTCTTTGAGAAAGTCTGTATAATCTCTATTTGAAATTGAAAGGACAATTCAAATAAGTGGAATAATGTAATTATGTCATTTGGGATTTTGCCAGAGCATCAAACTTAATACTTCATCAAGCTTCTTAGAACTCTGAAATGGGTCTTTAACGCCCAGAAAAGCCCAAGACTTTTATGATGGGGTCTCGGTGGAGCTCCCCAGCGCCCCATGGCTGAGCAGGGCGCAGCAGCTCCGGATAGACGGAGGACGGACGAGGAGCACCGCCCGGCCCTGGGGATTCCACTCCCTTTTCGGCCAGCAGCTCCTTCATCCCTGCTGGCTCAGTTTGCCTTAACTGACAACCATACAGATCTGAAGAGCCTGGAATATTTAACTGACAATCTGAAGCTAGAAAATATTCTTTTCTAACAGGATATGCTGACCTTCGAACAGTGTATAAGTTCAATGTTTAAACACATAGCAACAAACCGCAGGGAAATCAAGAGTTTTATCTTTTACAATTATGTTCAAGGCTGCAATGAGCGGCCCTATTCCTTAAGCAGATGGAATCACACGTTACAACTATGCATCTAATGTACCACCTGCCAAACTTATCGGGTCTGTCGAGTGGGCCCCTTATGGCTCCCTCAACGCACCTGAGCTCGGCTAGCGCAGCTCCGCGGGAGGCACTCAGGAGCCAGACGTGCATCGCTGTCTACGGCAGTGATGGGGGAAGGCCGGAGCCTGCTGGAGACCGCTTCCGGGCACAGGGCACCGTGGCCTCGGGCTGCGCGAGGCTCTGCGGTGCTCTCAGCGCAGCGCCGGACACCCCCGTGCGCCAGTGCTGCGGCTCTCCGAGCAAAAGCGCTGAGCCTCACTGCGTCGCAGCTCGGAAAGACATCCGCTATGGCAAACCCAGAGATTCTTCAGCCCGTGTTGCTTATGACAGAGTTGAAAAAATCTCTCATGGGTTTGTATGTGTTGCTGTAACTTCACAGGCAGCCAGCCCCTCACCACGGCCGCCTCTCCTAGCCGTATTCTGGCTATCCAGAACAGCCTCAGCTCTTGCCGTTACGGGGCTCCATTGCCAGCTCAGAGGTGCCCTTAAGCCCCGCGGAAAGTCCTTTCCTCAGAAGCACAGTCAAGCGGCCCCCAACACCGGCACCTGCCTCATCTTTAGGCTTTTTCCCTAGACAACTTCTCCCTCACAAGCTAGCCCCATTGGATGGATAACCAGAGGGTATGGGAGCCGGGGTAGGCAGCAGGCTAAGTGCTCCTTTTCGTTAACTTCATGTAAAGTAATAGCTCCATCTCAGCGGCTGCTCTCGTCAGACAGCAGCCTCACAACTGCATGCAAAAGGCTCTCGCCAGCGCCTGAGCTGCAGGCAGCACGGCGCACTGCCGAAGATGCACAGGCCTTGCCACAAGCGACGGAGAAAAGGGGAGAAACGGATTCCTTTTGCCCCACCGGGACACCTCTCAGATCCGAAACAATGGAGGACAGCCGGCAGTCTGGTTCACCGAAGGCACAGTGTCTAAGAGAGGGGCCGCATGGGCCTTCAGCACCGGCGGACTCCCCTCCGCTGGCGGGAAAGATGGGGCCTGTGGCCAGGCTTACGGCATGTGACCCAAGCGGGTGCTTCAGCGGGGCCACTGCCTGTTCCCGTAGGGCAGGGGCGAGGACGGTTGCGTCCCGCGCCCCGTGCCTGGCCGCGCAGGAGGAGCGCGACAACTCCGCCGTCTGCGGCTGCTTGCGAGGCCCCGCGAGGGGCGGGCACATGCGTACAACGGCTCATCCAGGCAAACACCTCTCACATCTGAAATGAGTCTCATTTACCGGCGGCCGCTTCAGTCGAGTTAGGAGCTTCAGAACTTCGCTCAAACCGACGCCCCAGAAGCCCTCCCAAAAACCCCCGCCCCCGTACCCGCCCCGCGAGGCAGGCCAGCCCCGACGGATCCCGCCGCGCCCCGCTCTAGATGTGGCTGAGCGCGGCGGCTGGTACCGTGCCTCGCGGGGGCCCTGGCATGGCCGGGGGCAGACGGGGACCGGCCAAGCTGTAGCCGCGGGCCGCAGCGCCCTCGCGGGGGGCCGCCGTCAGGCCCAGGTGCGGTCATGGAGCGCCGGTGATCGCCGCAGCCGCGGAGTCACAGCCGCGGCCCCGCCAGGAGATGATGGCCCTGCACGCGCTCTGCTCAGTGCTGGAAGGTAGGAGCCGCGGGCGGCACTGAGCCCTCCGCGGCGCGGCCGGAGGCGCCCGCCCTTTCGCTGCACCGTGCGGGCACGCCCCGCTAGCATGCAGCCTTCGGCCCTCCTACCGTCGGCCGAAACTTTGGTACGCGGGGCACGGGGCTGTGCAGGGCGCGGTCGTCCCGCTACTACCCGGCCGGGCGCCTCCCGGTCCCCGCTCTGCTCCGCGCTAAAGTCAGCGCCGCGGGGCTGCAGGGCTGGCTCTGCCTGAAGCCCGGCGTGGGGCTGGGAACCCGCGGCCAGTCCAGACTGCCCCCGTCTTCGGGGGGGCCGGGCAGGCGGCTGGAGTACCTGGCTCCTTGAGTGGAGGGTCCCTCCTGCAGCGCCGCTGGTCACGGCGGCAGCCGCAGTGCCCGGTCTGTTCCCAAAAGCTTCCTACGCTCCAGCTTTTTCACAGTGAGAACGCTCTTTGTGCTTTCGGAACTCCTAACGAGCTGCCTGGCAGCGATAGGGTTATCGTACCGTGCGCGGGAGCAGGATCTTTTTTCAGCAAGGTTTTCACAAAATGAGTCACCTGAGTGACAGGCTGTTGCCTGACCCGTATTTATCTGTGCTTCTCCTCCCGAGGCTTTTAAATCTTGCTTCTAACTTCTTTAGGCTCAAAGGTAAACAACTGAGGAAGGCTCCTCAGCCCAGCGTTTCTTTGTCTGTGGTATCACTTGCATAGCTCGACAATGGGCGAGGATTTTCTCTTAGGAAGTAAAGCTAGATACGGCAGTTAATCGTGTGCCTCAAGAGATTATTTCATAGCGCTCAGTATATTCTTCAGAATAGCAGACTTGAACCATCAAGGATTTTAAAAAAAAAAAAAAATCATTATTTTGTTAGGAAATTCTGGAATGTCTGCTTGCATTACTGAAGACAGCAAGGCGTTATTGTAGGCAGGAGAACTGTTTCTGGTATGCACTTATGTACTCCTCACATATAAAACTTGTGCAGAAGTCTGTTTTAAACCCGGAATGTTTCCACGGCCCATAAAATCCCATGTTTCTGGCCTGAAGGCCAGATGTCTTGAGGGTTTAAATAAATATTTTTTTTGTTACTGCCGCAATAACTGAGAGACAGAAGATACTTGTTCTCAATAAATGTTTATGTAGGTGTTGTTAGCCATCCGCTGAGTTTAGATAACATAGGAACATAGGGCTTAATGGGGAAAAAAGGCATTTAAACCATTGTAAAGTACCCATAAATTACAACTCACATGTCTACTTTTTAATTGCTTTCTGCAGATTTAATTGCATTTCAGAAATACGTGTTTGCTACTCATTTGACTGTCCAGGTTTCCTCCTGACCAGACCTCATGCTTATGCTTATCATTTATAAACACAATAGTGTCCAGATACTAATTCCCTCTACAGAAGTTTTCTATTATTAATAATCCATAAATTGCACAAAACCATTAGTCAAGAAGTTGTTAGTATTCTAAATATATCACTTGCCATGACTACAGAAACAACATATCATAACTTAGCATCATTCAGTCCCTCTTATCTCTTCTTCATTAGAAGTCTTCATATAGATCAATTATTACATCTAATCAGAAAGAAAAAAAAAAAATCCTATAAATAGACGCAGAGATTTAATCCCCAAAGGAAACTATTGGGAATCACTCTCAAAGCAAGTCTCTGTATTTTAGAAGTTACATCTCAAGTTTTGCATGGAAGTTCTACTTACAGTGGCAGGGTTTTTTTTTCTCCATGCAAAAACACCTATGTGCACAGATCTGAGGTAGTTCTGCTAAACCACACATGAAGTGCAGTAAAGCTCAGTATATTGTGAAAAGCCATATACCTTTTAATAACACTTAGAAACAGTTTATCTCCTGTTCTTAACATGGAATGCATATACACATTTTTTTGTCATTCAGAGAGGTGGTATTTTTTTCTGTACCTCAGGCAGAAGACAGCCCATTATACTCACTTTGTGGCAATTCTGATTTCTTCTGTAATGCTTGTTCAGAACTACACTATGTTATTCCTCAGCTGTCAAGAATACGGTCTGATTTAAATAAATATCTTAATATAATTCTTACTGCTTCTGCACAAAGGATTCAGCAAAACTTGTAGAAGTCTCCTGTAGAAGTCTCCTGGCTGAATCCCATTACCTTGCAGTGAGGGTGTGCTCCCATGTAGCTCTGGCAACCAGCTATGCTGCCTGGCAATGGTGATGGGTCACTACAGCTCTGAGCCTGCAGTAGCTGCAGGTTTTGCTGAGGTGGAGCCCAGCCTGGGCCCACCTGTTTCCTTGGCAGTGGATGTAACCCATCAGAGGCCAAAGTGCTTGCTGTGTTTTGGTTGTTGAAAGACAAAGCCTTTTCCTCCCATCTTCAGTTCTCAATGAGATTTTAAACACAGTGAAATCATTCTTTAATCCTAACACAGCTTGCAAAGTGCAACTGCCCCACAACAGTAAAGCGTTATAACCCTGTACTTCATAACAGAGAAAACTAGCTGCTTTCTTAATAAATCTATGTTCCTGTTATGCTTTGCAAGTAAATAAATCTATCTGAAATTTCCTCGTATCTGCTGTTCCCCCAAAATGTGATTGCTGAGAGCTTATTCCCATTCTTCAAATGTGCCCTCTCTTTCATTTCCATGTGCTGATATTTGGTTAAGAAAAAATAAAAAACACCATCAAAACCACAAACTCTGTGTTAAATCCTAACGGTACGTTGGTTTTGGACCATTTCAGGTATTACATTTGATTAACTTAAGAAGCCAAAATATAATTCTGTAATTTCTGTCCTGATAATTTAACAAACAGCCAGGACTAGAAGAAATCACTTCTACTTCTGGAAAGTTGAAATTCTCAGCCTTCCAATGAGCTACAGAATTACTTCCAACTCTGGCAGGTTGCAAGAATGTGGACTACTATGGTTAACTTCCTGCCATTCTGCTCAGCCTCTTCATTTGCATTTTGACATGATTTTAACAGCTAATTTATCACAAACAAGTAGTGTTAGGAAGTAATGCTTCCTTCCATGCAAAAGCTGGGAATCATGGCCTCCTGTTTCCAAAAGGTGTGTAACAATGGCTCAAAAAACCGAAAGCAAGCAGGGAAAAAGGGTGATTTAAAAGTGTGCTAATGATTTCATTATTTGTCCACTGAAATCAAAAGCAAAGTACTGACTGTAGAAGCTACAGTGGCCTTAATGAAGCCAGTATGGAGTTTAAGTAAGTCAGAATTTTATTTTCTACTTCAAAACAGAATCTACTTGCAAACTTTTCTGCTGCACCGAACAGCTTTCACTGCTTAGCAGTTACATAGTAGTAACTCAAGTAACTGTAGAACAGAATTCAAAAAGCTGCTGTGTTACAAACAAGGAAAGGCTCTGGTAATATGTATTACACCTTGCCTTTACTACATATGCAAACATAATACCCAAAATGCATTGCTCCCACAGTAGCATAAATTAAAAATATTAATATATGTTACAATTGCATCAGTACTAACAGAAAATTTACTTAGTGTATAAATCAGGTATATAGTTATAGGCGCAGTACAGAGTAACACCAGACTGAAGCTAAAGGATCTATTGAATTATGTATCTTTATTTAATGAAAAAGCTAAGATTTTCAGCACTTTGCCTCAAGTTTAATGCACAGAGAGAGATTATACAGAAAAATTAAGCTCAGAATGAGCTTATTCATCATTTATGAACCTATCAGAAATTCACAATATAATTCATTGCAGGAATAGCAAAATGTGCTGGCAGACATCTGCAATTAGAGCAGAAAGTGTGCAAAGTCTTCTACGTGTTTACATGTGAAACAAGTTACACATGTAGCGATGGACATGCTTATCTAGACTGAAGCAAAACCTAAGATATAATGTCATGGATACAGTTAGCCTTCTAGCTCTGCAAACAGGTTTGCTGCTTTTTTGCTTTATGTTCCAATTTTATTTTTTTTTGGATAGATAAAGCATTTAAAGTCTTGATCAACTTAAATAGCTTGCTACCTTGATTGATATATGACTGACAACTGCCACCACAAATACTGCAAGTAATTGGGGTGCAGGAGTGTAAATTTTTCAACAAAAACTCAGCAGGTAACTTTTCGTTAGAAAAATCCCATTTTCTTTTATCTTAGCTTTGTATTTCACTGCATCTTCTGCTAATACAAAGCTGACCCACTCTGCAGCAGGAAAGGACCTCCAGTGTGTTCACATTTTACAAAACCTTATCCTTTAGCATACAATAAAATCCATGAACACAGAGAAGTCTCTTTTGAAGGTACTGAGAATACAAAGCTAGAAATAAAAGAATACTGTGCACACAAATTGTTGTCAGTCATGATAGAAGACCGCAGATTAATTCCACAGCAGGAAGTCCTGAAGAGATATTGACTGAAAAATATACTATATTGATAATAAAGAACAGTTTGGTGTAATCTGATCTGTTTTAAAGTCAAAATATCACTATCCGAGTGTTCTAGGACCAAGTAGAATACAGCTGGGAAAGATCTATTCAGAATAGTCTCGTACAGCAGGGTCAGTTCTGTCAGCTACAGGGAAACCATCTGAACTTTCAAGTCAGTGTATATATAAGGTTTAATAATAATAATAAGGTTTAGTAACATATTAATAAGGTTTTTGAAACCCTTCATCAGCATAGTTTGCACATGCAGCCTTCTTATCAGCCTATTGCTGCACACAGCTTGGAGATGAAAAAAAATCTTCCATACAAAAAGGAAAGCTGCATTTTAAAAATGAAAGATGCCATTCTTCTGGCACACATAGCCAGGAATGCATTCTAAGTAACAGGATGTAAAGCAACTAAAATGAAGCAGCCCACAGCTGCTTATCCATTTCTAATGGAGGAAGAGATCAGAAACGTTAAATGTTTTGAGCAAACCTGGAGGGCACTCTGTCACAGATCCATCCAAGCATGAATTCTGCAGAGGATTCTTATCGAAGGGATGTGGGAGAACTGCATTTACTTCCTGAATTAGTTAATCTGGTTTCTCTGCAGAGATACAGACTCCTATTTTGTTTCTTTGGCAATTTTAGAGAGAGGAATCCATACTGGAAACAGCCAGAGTGAGATGAAACTGTTATATTTGAGAATAGACCTGAGTGCATTCAGATATCCTGCTGGCATGCTAATGACTAACAAGATTTGTATCATGGAAAGGAGCTAGAGTCACTGATGATAGCTGGTGAAGTTCAGTTCTGCTATCAGGCATTTGTGAGGAGGATTAAAAATAGGTTAGCAGCTCCTCTAGCATGCTCTGGGTGGGATATAAAAACAGCTTAAATGTGTCTTGCCTCATGCACACCTTTCATCTCTGTTACTTTATTCTTTGGCAATCTTGCAGGATATTCCAATATGATGAGATCGCTGGAGCAAAAAGTTCTAGACGGCCACCTTAACTGTTCATTGATACTCATTTTACCAGTCTTCAGATGTCCTGTTGAGACCTCAAGAGATTAGGGTATATAGACTATGAACTATAAGAACATGTGGGATTAAAAAATTGCTGTGTCTTCATCCTCACCAATAGAATTGTTTTGAAATTTGAAAAGGCAGCAGCAATGCAAGCTAGTATTCCTTTCATCAATTAGCAGATGTCACCAAATGTTAGGAAGAGAGAAAAATCTCATTCCCTGGAATTTATGGTTTGTGTTTCTGAGCTAAAAATGGCTTAAACCAGAAACACCCTTAAACAGCTTTTGAAAGAAGAGGATGTGACCATCCACACAGAATTACATAAAACTCAGAGTGTCTGGACGCTTGTCTAAACTGCAGAAGTTCTTTACAAGAAGGCTGGTCAATCACTTTAAATTTGTGCAGCACCTAACAGCATGGGACCCTACACTTCATCAGAGTCCTTAAAAGCAACCAAAACACATGGAAGTTTTTAATGTTGTACATATAATCTTGACCAGAGAATAAGATAGGATATGACCTCGCAAATGTTCCCACCACATTAATAGCTAACAATGTTTAGACGTATGAGGGCAAAAAAAATGATGTAAAAGCTGGGATACTGTGATTAGCAATTACTGAATGTGACATCAATTTCAGCACACAGGGCAAATTAGGAGGTAGGTTTAAGAATAGTACACAGAAAAGGATTTGTTCCCATAAGGCAAAACAGAGTATATAATTAAGATCAAGCACTTGTTACTCTAGGCTGTGTCTGCCAGAAAGGAGTGGGCATCCTGTCAAGATTTTCTAAAATGCATAACCTTTGGGTTGCCAATTACTTTCTATTTGGACTATATGTATACAAGGTGCTGCTTAATCCAGGGAATACAGCACAGAGACAGAACAGTGAACCCAGCTTTAAGCAACGTCTGTCATCTTTATCTCTGGGATTCTCACTACCACTATACTAAGAATGTGTAATACTTGAAATGATGAAGTCTTTATTTAAAAAATAGGTGGAATTTTCCTCTCTATTTCTCAGTTGTGCATGTCGCTCCCCAGTTTGATATTCAGCTTGCCTTGCATGCACAGGTCCCCCATTGCCATCACTGAAGACAGACACTGCTCTGAGCTACACAGCAAATCTCGTCTGTTTTCTCTATATGTGAGATCCCAAAAGCATGCAGAAAAAGCAGAAGAAAGGCATACCATAGGGAGACAAGAGCAGTACTGTATCCCATGAAATCTGAAGAATTCATCTTGCCAGGAAGTACAAGCATATGTCAGATCTGCAGCCTAAACCACTTGTTTTCTTAAGCAGCACACTGATTTTTCAATTTTGGGTTGAGTACCTGTTTACTATAAAACTAGTTGTATTATTTTAATTTAAAGAGAAATAACAGTCACTCATTTATGAATCTCTCTATATATATTTCAATATATATATTGCCAAAGGAAATCTTGACTCCTGCAAACAATGCAGAGTTCATTACACCAGTTCAGGGGATTCTTCTATATTATTCCATAAGCCTACTTCAACAATAGAATAGTAACAAGAATTTTCAACTTACGGTTGCTGTCTTCATTCTTAAAAATTTACACAGCTGTCTGCAGGCTATGTGATGTAAAATATTTCATGCAAAGAAATGAAGAAAATGAGTAATCAATTCTTTAAAAATCACAGACATAAGGTCGCTGCTTTTTCTTTATTTCCAGTTAATGTTCACACAGGTAAAAACTATCAGAGCTTTAAATAGTAGGACAAAATTATGCACCATAATTCACAGAATAAAAGTCTGTAGCAAATACCAGAGTCATGAATAAAAGAAGCCCCTCTCAATCTCTGTCCACCTCAGTGGCTACGCTGCTGTTGGTTTAATGACAGCCTCTTTTACAGTGCACATACAATACCATGAAGCAGAAACTCAATATAAGGTGTGGAAACACTAACCTCTATTGTATTTACCAGCGAAATATCTCTGACTTTGTAAGGTCAGTCTCCCATATTTCAGTGTCCTCTAGCAGAACTCTCAATACACTCCTCCATTAAAAATGGAGGAAACAATTAAAAGAACTAAACAATTGAACCCACCCTCCTGTCCCTTTGATATTCAGTGCAGTCATGCAATCCTGTGCTGTTTGTTCTGTTGCCCACAACAAGTTTAGATACTACTTCTGTTTCCTGTACAATAGTAGAACATGGAGCTAAAGTCTGCCTTTCATCCACACTGAAGAACAGTCACGTCGCAGTGATACGAAGTTGACTTTAAAAGAGGAAAAATGAAGGAACATTATAACTGTTTGAAGTTAAGTTTATCAGAAATAACAAGATCACTTTTCATCTTCTCAAAGTGCTACAAGACTTTTGGTGAAAGTAGTTCAGTATCTCATGTCTGTTCTAATTGTGTCTGTGTCCCCTCATGCAGTACCCGGACAGTGGTTCAGCACTAGCTCTTCACTGCACCATGCTACAGGATCTGGCTCTTCCCAGACATCTTCCTTCTTGCTGACTTGTGTAGTCCAAATTAGTCTTTGAGAATCAAAAATATTTTTCCAGGAAGTGGTGTGGATTTAGAACACCAACCGATAACTTCGTTGTTTTTAAAGCGCACGCAAAAGTGGGTTAATGGAGCAGTTTAAAAACATCCTGACTGTTTTTTTTTCCCTTCTTTCTTTTCTTTTAATCCTGAACATTAATAGCCTTGTTTTCTCAGCCAGAAACCTCCTGTCTGCTATGCTGTACTGCTTCATGTAAGTGAATGCTTAAGGCAATACTACCCTCAGGCTCCCTGTCCAATGCTTTTGGGAAGACCACATACAATTCCTCTCTCCACCCCTTTGCTACCAACGTCACAGAGGTAATGACAACACACTTACAGAATATTAGTCAGACACACCTCTTTTTCTTATCATATTATCCTCTGGGATAAAACTAATAGCAAAGAAAGGCCTTTAAACATTTGCTGCCAGCCTTGAATACATCTTAAGGGTTGTTGAGAGCATGGGAAGGACAGGAATTGCCAAGGAAAGGAAAGAGATGGAAGAGATTAAAAATTAAGAGGATGAAAAGGGCAGCAAACAAAGAGGTAGCAGCCCATTCTTACTGTATCCACTGATCCATATAACATGACAAAAGGAAGACAGTAAGGCAAATATTCAGCTCATTTATCTTCTGTAATTACCTACATATCCATGCTTTTCAGCAGGAAACATGCACTATTCCTTTGCACTTACACACACATATTCTGGACTATTTATAGAAACTGCAGTCTTTCTTTAGTGAAAGCCAGTCAGATTTTCTCGATTCCTTTTAAGATTTTTGTTCTTGTATCCATATAATTTTAAGAAGGGAAATCACTAGTTAGGATGACTGAACATCTATTCTTACTGTCTCTATCTGTACAAGAGAACACAATCATTGAAATAAACATAGATGCTTTCTGACATTTTAAAGAGGAAAAAGAAAAAAAAAAGTGTACTGTAACAGTGTTAGCCATGTAGATAGCTTTACTAGAATAACCCAAAGCAAACCAACAAACCCCCAGATTTTTCACTTGAATTATTTGCGCTACTTTTGCTAGTCAGTAAAATATTTATTTCACTCACATTTCTGTGTTTGTTTGTTTTGAGGAAAAAAAAAGACAAAATCCATTTCACATTTTTAGAAGCATCACAAGTATATAGAGATTACCATTTGTTTGCAAAACAGAGGGTGGGCGCAGCACATCTTTCTTTAAAAACATACTGACACATTATTTACATAGGAAACTGCATTTACTTTACTGCATTCACATTTATTGCATTTACGTGTGGAAACTGCATTTACTTCAGTGATAAAAAACAACTTCGAAGTGTTGCTCCAAAATCATTATAGAGAAAAAAACCAAAGGAAAACAAAACAAACCTGAAGAAAATACGTAGACAACTTTATAACGGCTGTTAAGATTGCTAGGGGCAAGTGGTCTCAGGAGTACAAATGCGTTACAAATTCATGCACTTAAACTCTGATCTTCTGAGTGCACAGTTTAACCACAGAAGCCACAAAAATAAATGGCAAATAATTTTGAAATAGTGGCTTCTATAGAAGAAATACTAAATAAAAAGTTTTGAAAACTACTGTCATTTATATGTTAATAAATATGGGATATTTGTTTATTTTATATACTTTAAAGACAAGTGAACATCCATAACTTGAAGACCAATAACAGGTACTAGGTACTTTCTTCTGAAAGATGAATTTTCAATCTTGAGTGTGTCAGCAACAATTAACGATTGATACTTTATATTGGGACAGGGAATATATTTTTCAGTGCAATAAAAATGTGGAATTATTGCAAAGATACCTAAGTCTTAACCTACTACCTCGTAGTCCACCCTGAAAAATCAGATGAACTTCTAGGAACATATCACTTGTTTGCAAGACCCATATGGCATTTTAGAACACTCACAGCTGTGTACTCAATGTACAAGGGAGGAAAGCGTTACAATGACATGCAGCCTGTTTTAATATGGTGAGAGAGAAAAAAGGGCATCAGAAACACACATAATAAATCACACATGCCAGAAGAGCACTTTCAGGGGCAGACTTTGATTTCTTTTCCCAAGATAATATACCTATGCCAAGATGCAACATTGCGTCTAGATGTGTTCAGTTGAAATCACTGTTGTGTGCAGTGAGTGCGTGCTTACTCTGGAGCTCTCTGAAGGGCTCAAAGTCTAATTGCAACTCAGGGAAAATCATTGAGAAAATACCATTTCAGCATGAGCCAATAAAATGCCTGAGCAATGAGAGAGGAAAACCACGAATATAAAATGGACTTCTTGAATGTGACAATAGAATTCCTGCTGATTTTCTTTTTCCCTGCAGTGGTATGGCTATGCCTGTCTGACTTAGTATTAATAAGTAGATTAAGAACATGGGAAAGGCCACACCAGCTCAAATCAAAGGTCCATCTAGTCTGGATCTCTTCCTTCACAGAGATAGAAAAACAGAAAGAGTATAAAAGTAGAGCAAACTATATTTTCCCAAATAGTATCCTAGAGTTTCAACAACTTACGACTTAAGGGGTTTGTGAAACAGAATTTTCTGTCTCAAGGATATATTATGAAGTATAAGCATTGAAAAAAAAAAAAATCTCATTTTAGGTTTGTCTGATACTCCTAGTTTCTGTACTGGAAGAGACAGCAAGTAGTTGCTGTCTATTCACCATCTCAAGGACAATAGGTATTTTATGACTTGTATCCTGTCTCCCCTCAGCCAGCTACTGTGCAGGACAGTGTGCTGCCCTACTTAGCAAGTTCTCCAATATCTGTCCAGAATTGTAGAGATACTCAAAACAGAAGCAAGTGAAAGTTTTTTAAGACTGGCATAATTAATATACTCTACTTCATTCTCTTTTCCCTTCCTCATAACCCCTAATTATTTGAGGGGAGAAAGCATTTCAGGAAAATCTGGACATTAAACTTGCTTTGTGACTCTTGATGAATAGTGAAGTATGGAATCTTCACTACATGCTGTTCAGACTGATGCTTCTTGGATGCAAGAGAAGTGTAAGCGTAGGGTAAAGGCCAAATGCAAAATCACCCAGATAGCTTCTTCTTAGGAAAGGAAGAAAGAGGGTTAGAGGAAAGACTGTAACAGAATCTTTAACAGGTCTAATATTTAGTCAATTCAAATCTAGAAAACACTAGCCTATCAACATGTGAGACTAACAGCCCTCCAGCAAACCAGAGTGCTTGCAGCAGCGTATATCCTAACAGTGTCCACATCCTAGCTGCTGTGACTGCTCAGAATAAGTCTCTTCATTGTTAGAACTTGTGTCTGCTTGTTTTCTACTATGAGATCATTCACAGAAATCAGTGAATTTCTGTGCTACTGTGACTGTATCTCAGCCACCAGTCTCATGGGCACAATTCTGTTGTGCAACTGAAGTCCATGTAGGGGTAAGACTTGTAGTCCTGATTAATTTCTTAGAAGCTGGAGAAGTCATTTGTGCACGTTACACAAATGAAGGTTTAGAGTAAATATGGTTTGATATAGCAGAGAAGCATCTTCTTTCGGGATATAAAAGTTATATAGCAAATAGGTGCCATATAATTTTATAAAATGCTTGTAAATCAGTGGATAATCTAGAAAATATTCTTGAAGTTCTCAGCTGTTTTGATCTTCTCAAGCCTTTAGTGGGGGACATGGGCATGAGGAGCGGCATCACAGATGCAACGAAAGCATGATCAGTAATGTTTGTGCTCTCTCTAGCGTATCTAGGCTGAAATCATGCTGGCTTTCAATAATTCGCTTGGACATTCCTGCATTGTTCAAGGCCAGGTTGGATGGAGTCTTGGGTGACATGGTTTAGTGTGAGGTGTCCCTGCCCATGACAGGGGTTTGGAGCTAGATGATGTTAAGGTCATGTCCAACCGTAACTATTCTGATTCCATGATTCTACGTTCCCTCAAACAATAAAGATTACTGTTCTTATGTATGCTTTTTTAAGGAACCTGGAAAAACTGACGCTGCACTTAAACTGCACTAGTTTCCTAAAGTTGAAATTTTAAGAAAGCACATTATGTATTTTCATATGTTCCAAGTTGTTGTTAGTAATTTATAGGATTTGCATGAATCAGGACTGCAGAAAATGGTCTATAATTTTGATGAATTACTGATGTTTTTCCTGTCCAATTTCTCTCATCAGTGTTACTAGTAACAATCTTTGTAGTGGAAGGGATTGCCGTTGCACAGAAGACACAAGGTACAATTTTAGTTTGATGATTTTCTTTCAAAAAGTGTAATGGTTTTCTCATTTTTAAGTAAGCAGTATAACTGAAAGTATTTGTGTTCAGGTATTAATAGCTCTTGAATTACCAATATGAATTCCAGTATTTTCAATTTTCTCCCTATTTGCTACATTTTTTTTTCCGATTGAACAAAGCCATCCAGTCACAAAGAACATAAAAGTTCACTTACCCAGTTAAAATTCTATGGGTTTCGACCTTAGAAGTGTTAAAAAAAGCACCACGGAAATGCGTATTTTCTATATCTGACAAGCTTTTCAAATAGTCCACCCACAACCACTTTTGAACCTCGCTGAGTGAGGAAGGCATAGATTTCAGAAAACTCATTTTCTTACATATGGGATTAACCCACACTTAGGAGAGAATTCCTAGAACTGACACCTACAGAATTTCCTTTAACAATTTCTGCAGAAGAGACTAGGTTTTCACCTCCATAAATCCAAAAGCTGCGAAGATACCAGTGGAAGGTGATATAATTTACTGGAGGCAGCCAAGATCTGTATCAGCATGGACTCCCTCTCAAAGTTCTGCAAATTTAAACTGTTTAACTATAAATAACATTATGAGAGCACCCTGTAAGATTTAGGAAAAACCTAGTAGAGACCACATATCCTGTGTCTTACTCGCTCCAGTTCTGCTGATAAAAAGGAGAAGGGCCAAAGTTACATGAAAAGAATTTCAGAGATCATACTATTCCCAACTCCTTTCTCTTTGGACAAGAAAATCAGAACTAACAAAGCTCCTGCAAAGGGTCCAGCATGCTGCAATATCTTAGTAAACTGCATAATCTCACTCAAGGACCATATTTCTCTGTACATCCAGAAAACCTTTGATCTTAAATGAGACCCTTAGCTACCAGTGCAATCTGCCTATTGCTAGTAATTTTATTAGCTACCATTGTTGCATTTAATGTATTCTACAAATCATAATTTGTTCTAAGCATTCTGTATTTAAAAAAAAATACTGTAAATAAATATTTAGCCTAAGGGCCACATATTTCAGTATAATCTGGAATCAGGGCAAAAATAGTAAAAGCTAGCAAGTATTTCTGATTATATTATTTGTGTAGGAGTGGAGAAGGCATAAGCCGTAAAATAATGCTGGTGTATTGCCAGCCACTCTATTCAATTTAGAAAGAAGAGCATTACAAAGTCTAAACTGACTTGGGTAAAAAAATAAATAAAATTACTCCCTCTCTTCCCTTCCCAAGGATTACTCAACATATTTGATATTCTGAAACTGATCTCTTTAGGGTACACCACATCACTAAATTGAATGTAAGATTTTCCTTGCTAGAAATTAGCAAGTAGCATAGAAGAGGCTTTTCAACCAAAATACATCACTTTCTTCTTTCATACAATATAGGTTATATCAGTGTTTTACTTTTTTGCAAAATCAAACTTGCATGCTTGCAGGAGAAATTTATTTGATCATTTTTTTTTTTCCACTACAGCTGGGCAAAATATTGGCATGAATCGTATTCCTCCCACCCAGTGTGACAACTGGGTACGGACAAGTAATGGAGGACATTTTGCTTCACCAAACTATCCTAATGTGTACCCACCAAATCAAGAGTGCATCTATATCTTAGAAGGTACATGATGTCTTTCTCTTTTGTTGTGTTGTAATCTTACTGTTCATTGGATAATCTTGAACTGTTAAAACTGTCATCTTACTATGCTGTCAAATATTGTATAGCCATGCTGATAAAATAATTAATTCTGCAGTCATTTGGTTAAACTAAATAAACAAAACTAAACTAAGAAACTAAATTTGCTCTCTGAACTAATAACAACAGATTAATAGAGAATGCAATCATTCAGGAATTAGCCTTACAGAATAATACATACCCTCACAGCCAGGAAAAGCAGCATCAGATCGACTGTAATCTATGAAGACACAGAACTACTGAAATTAAAACTGTAGCTTGTTATCTTAATATCACTTCCAATATTGCTGATAATAAAATGCAAAAGATGCATGAAGACTGTCTTCAGCATTTATGAGCCCTTACTGTATTATTCAAAGTGTATCCCACAAGCAGAATATCTTTATGCTGTCCTTTATTAAAAAAAAAAAAAAGACACATCTGACTGCCATGGAACTGTACTAAAAATATGGAGATTTGTTAGCACTGCAGAAGTCACTACTAAAATAACGTGATGAGGACAAAAAAAAATTAATTAACTAGAATAAAGTCACATTCCAATAAGAATATATTGGGTAAAGGCTGCAAGACTTGAGACACACTAATTATTTTGTCCTCTTATTAGAATACATCCAAAACCCACTGAAGTTAGCTAAAAACATTAGCTGGCTTAATGATCAGATTCATATCAATTAATTGAAATATTTCAAGTAACATGTTTCAGTGAGGTTTTATATGTACAGCATAGTAGTGGTTCACAGACCCTCATTTTTGCTTGTATGTATGCACATCTGAAGTTCAGCATCTTTCCTGCCAGTGAAGGCACAGGAGGGCAGATGTGTCCAGTTTCAGCCTTGGCACGTACCAGATCTACTGCTGGATCTCCCTGGTGCAAGGCAGTTTCCATGGGGCGTAAAGCCTCACAGCCCGTATATAGAAACATGGTTACCTGAGTGAGACCAAGGTCCACCACAATGTCTAGCTAAAATATTTCTGCAGACCTATGCCAATATGTGCAGCTACAAATGTTTTTAACTCATGTATAAGGTCTAAATGAAGTTTTGCAGGCATACAAGTAAATTGTTCTTGCATTCAGAAGCAACACACAGCATGTGGCTCTTTACTGCTATCATTCCAGGTAACCAGTTAGTATCTGAAAGTTCATGTAGTTTAATAGATGACTAGAACAAGAAACACTTAAGCTATGCATACAATATTAAAGTCACAGTTCTGAACTACAGAGGTGGAAGTCTGGTCACAAAGTAGCCATCGCTGCATCTCATCAGGACTTAGGGTTCTGATCCAAGTCCTGACGGCAGAGTGCCACTGGTTCAGACTTAATAGTCACCTGCATATTAATAATGTATATGAAGCATTTACACTTCTCTGAATATTCTAATTAAAGATGTCTCCTGCCAAAGGATCTCCAAATTCGGGTTTGATGATTTGGAAATGTACAAGTAAGTAGTTCCTGTTATCTCTTTCTTTTCGATTCTTTTCTGTATCCCTCAATATTTTGTCCTTTTTTTAAGTACTTTGCTTCCACAGAATGTTGGTTCTAATTTATATTTAATATTAAACCTTGTTTGAATACGTTTGCATATATGTTAGTGTCTGTTACATGTGCTGAATTCAATTTATTTCTGAATTTTCAACAATAAAGATCAGCAAGCAAAAAAATTCCATTAAAAAGGATCTCCGACACAATAATTTTTTTTATTATTATTACAGTATATCTGAGGCTTTGTAGCAAACTGCCAGATGTATGCTGAGAAGTTTCCAGTCTCTTTTTATCTTGCTGTTTTGGAGGCCTGTCTTTTCATTATTTCATGTCTTCATTTGTTTTTCATATAGATCGTCATTTAAACTTTTGCTTGATTTTTTATGTCTAGCTGCTCCACGACAGAGAATTGAGTTGACCTTCGATGAACCTTATTACATAGAACCTTCATTTGAATGTCGCTTTGATCATCTGGAGGTTCGAGATGGACCCTTCGGTTTCTCCCCTCTCATTAATCGTTACTGTGGTCTGAAAAGTCCTGCGCTAATTAGGTCTACAGGGAGATTTATGTGGATCAAGTTTACTTCTGATGAGGAGCTGGAAGGAAACGGATTTCAAGCAAAGTACTCATTTATACCAGGTAAGGATGCCTAACATTCTGACCGATTTAATGGCTGTCCCCTCCCATGGAATTCTGTGATGTGTTTATGCTGGCAGTGTAGAACTGTGTTTCATCCGAAGTTCTTATGAAGGCCAAGTGACAGTGCAGTAGTTACAGTCTCAATCTTGCTAATCCTACAGCATACTTAACTAAAACCACTTTCAAAAATTGACTGAAGGAAATTGTAGGTCTACAGTTTCCTAGAGAAGAAGTCGGTTGATCTTGTTTGTGCTGAAGGCTTTACCAACTTCCCTCTTTGTTACTACTCTAACTTGTACCAGTACTTCACCAGTGCTAGTAATGGAAAGAGCATTTATGTAGACAAATAGCTGACATTTCCAACAGCCTATGATCCAGGAATATAAGATACTATGACAAAAACACCTGAAGCATATCTACAGTAGCACTTCCAGCCAGATGCAAAGCATTTTAGATCTCCATTCTAAAAAGCCAGAAAAGATACCTACGCAGTCCAAGCATCAGCTCCCAGTATAACTAGATTCTCTCAACCCACAGGCTCAGACAACAGACTTGTTCTTTGCTTTATGTACTGTGTAGTTTACAGTGTCTTTATTAAAACAAAAGTACATCTGCCCTGTGGGGCCAATTAAAACTGGCAGGGCATTCTTTTTACAGGAAAATTTGACCTGGTGTCCTTGTGCAATGCTTGACTGCTGTACTTCATAAATACTACATGTGTAGTTATCAGCATTTTATTGTCCTATGGGACAAAAGACAGTATATGAATGTCAGCTTTACTACTACTACAAATGTATACACAGGCATAACTTTTTGATGTCACCTTTGCTCAACTCGTCTTCACTCCTACAGCACATGAAAAACTGTATGTGATTATGTCTTACTGCTCATAGAACTGTATACTTTACTAGGGATTTAGACTTGGAAACACTTCAGATTAAGAAAACTAGTAAATGGTCCACTGGGAGTAACACACTAAAATGTTTTCATAGGGTCACTACTTAAGCATTTTGTTAAGTTCATTTCCAAAGCTATTTCATTAACATCACTGTCAAAACTAACTCTAGCCTAGTTCCAGGCTGGAACTTAAAATATACATTTAAATTCTATATTATTTTCGCAATAGATTGTAGCAACTGAAGGCCCAATATCTTTTTTTTTCCTTTTCTTTTTTGTGCATTTACATGGAGTGTGGTCAAATATTTTGGGATTGTAAAAATGGAAGGGGACATGCACATACACCCCCCCTCAGTTCACAAAAAAGTTAAAATTTTCAGTGGAAACTTCAGAATGTAATGTAGGAACAACGTACCAAATAGTGGCTTTTGTGTTATGCTGGAAATCTGTGCATTGCCTTATTCAGATCAGGTCAATCTTTGTGGAGTAATATTATCTAAAAAAAATAAATCTGTCTCTGTACCCTGCAATCAGTTCAGTAAACAATTTTTATTGTGATATAGTAATAGACATAATCTTCAGCTTATACTAAACCTTGAAGTGATTCTCAAGCACTTATAGCCCATATGATTCATGACTTCTTTCTATTACAGATCCTGACTTCACTTACCTTGGAGGTATTTTAAATCCCATCCCAGGTCTAGTATTACAGTAACAGTTTCTTTATACATTAGATTTTAAATTAATATCGTCCTGTATTTGACTGAAAGGTGTACCTTCTCCCTAGACTGCCAGTTTGAGCTCTCAGGAGCTGATGGAATAGTACGTTCTAGTCAAGTAGAACAAGAAGGAAAAACAAAACCGGGACAAGCAGTTGACTGCATATGGACAATTAAAGCTACGCCAAATGCTAAGGTGGGTTTCATTCGTATCATTCAGCATATAATGGGTTTCCAAGTCATTAGTAACAGGTAATAGTCAATAGCTGTGATTTGCATAATGTCTCACTTTCAGTGAAACTACTTATCAGTAGCTTAGGAAATCCAGATAGAGGTTTGTTCCTGAAATTTAATTTACAGAGCAAGTCCACAGTGTTGTCTTCCTGTTGTGTGAAACTTAAAATATAAAATAACAGAACACTGTTCAAGAAGCAATTTTCAAGGGCATTTGACTTGTACTCTGGTTTTATTGGAAGACAGCAGGCAAAGATGCTAGCTAACAGCTTTGATAGATTTCCTTAAATCTTGATGCCACATTTAAAAATTTTGCCTCCAGTGGTTCTATTAGAAAATTTGGTTTTGTTCAAAGTCAAAAGAACATGTACCTGCTCCTCCTCAGTGTAGTTCACAATCCAGCACCTTAAACCCCACTTTCAAAAGTAGCCTTAGCTAAAATTAAAAGCTTTAGCTGGAAGCAGCTGAGGAATTGTCACTCCTTCTTTTCTGACTTAGCTATAGGATCACACTCTCTTAAAGTGGCACAATAAAATTTGCTAGAGCTTTTCTGCCCAAGCCCTAAAGGGGCATAGTAGCTGTTCAAGCCAAAAATCAGCGTACATTACCTGGGTACCTGGTATTTGTGATTGTGCCTGCAGAATTAGATGCTTAGGAAAGCATCACTATCATGCTCATTAAAAACAACTTGAGCTTTATTGTTAGGGAGAAGGATAAAATTCTATTCATAATTCCAAATGTAGCCTGTGCCAACAAAAGCCAATAGCTGTATGTTTCAGAGACACAGAATGGTTAATAGCTTAGGAGTTGCACTGAAGAATACATACTGTTTTCTCCATATAGTGTACCCATCTTTCATTTTGCTTCTGTATGTGTATTAAAACACATATCACTGCTTGTATGTACATAAAAACTAAAACTATTTCTAAGCAGTAGCTGCCAAGATGACAAACCTACTCTATGCCTTCTTATGTATCCTTAATGGTTAACTAACCAGTCCAGTTAACCAACTTCCAAATTAAAAGTTCAAAACCAGCAATGTAAAAGATGGTAGTAAGAGGACAAGACACAAAAGAAACTAAAACTTTTTTAATATATTTGAGCCTTTGAGGAAGTGACTCAACTCCCAGGAGCCCTATACTAGTTTAAGTAATAGTGGCAATTCTTCCAGAAACAATAATAAAATCATTTTCACCCTACATTGCCACTTGAGTGCACCAGGTCTTATGCTTAAATATTTTAATAAATTGCTGAATGTTGCCAGAAGGCAGAGTTATAGCTGGGTCAGTCCTGTGATTTGATCAGCATCCTAAATGACAGAGCTAAAATATTACAGAAAAATAATTCTTATAGCTTCTCAAGCTTCAATTCTGGCAGAATTATGATGATAAGATCCATTAGATCTGATATGGTGCAGTCTTTTGAGAAAAATAAATATAGACATTTTTAATTTCTGCAATTTGCTTTTGTAATGAAAATAAATTTTTGAAACTGACACAACTGCAGCAATGGAAGGACTTTTAAAATCATAACAGCGAATTGTTCTACTAAAAGTGTCCTAGTTTATTTTTAACTTCCCTTATGATTTCACACCAGATAAATGAAGTCAGTCATTAAAAGAAAATACCATCTCTCAGCGAATATACTAGCGCTTAACAGCTCACACCTATGTTTGTGAGATAAAACGAGTAAAAAAAACTGAAGAAAAAAAATGTATACTGAAAATCACACCATAGGGAGATGAAGCATGAGATAATATGACACAAGCTGCACTTTTTCATAGTGTGCGAGGGGAGACAGAGCTGGCAACCTGCCTCTGGAAAACATTGGAAAGGAGAAGTCAGGATGTGCAAGTGTTGGCTTTTCCTGTGCTCGCTATTTTACCATGTTTTCAATAGAGCTTGTTAAGTGTGTTTTTTGGGGGGAATATTTTTTTATTTCCCCACACAAAGTTGGTTGGTTTTGGCTTAGTGAATTCTTTACAATTCTGTTTTAAAAGGCTTTGGCTGTAGCTGAGGTTAAAAGGGAGATATGGCAAAAGGGCAGGAAAAATAGGTAATACAGAAGTTGTAAACATGGTATTAATCTACTGTTGTCTTCCCTGCTTCACAAGCTAAACAAGAGCTGGAAATTTTTGTCATTAGGCAGATGCATGAAAAAGTATACGTCCAAAATGTCCTTAGAGCCTATAATAGCAGCCTAAGAGGTAGCTGTAGGCTGTACTCACTCAAAATACGTCCAGTCCACACCTTATCTGAGGAACATGCTAAAGACCTTGTGGGTAGAGGAGTAGCATCTCTTCCCCTGCAGAGCATGAGACCTCTGCTTCCACATGGATAGATTTCTTCCCTGTCAAAATAATGGCTATCTGAGGAATTTTTGAAGTTTAAGGATGGCCTTTGCAGCATGCCTATGTGACTGAGTTACACAGCTCATTTAACTTCTCCTAGAATTTTGAGAACCCCAATACAACCATTCCAGAGATTAAAAAGGCCTGAGATTTTTTATGCAGTTCTATCTGAATTATAATCTTGCGTAAGTTTCCTGCTCCAGCAAAATAAATTGTTTATTTTCCAAATGCCATGTTGGTCTTCCAGTTTCCTTGCTGCACATGTTCTAACACATACGCTGCCCTCTCTTGAATTAGATTCCTGCTTTTCGAGGAATTTAGAGTGGTTTAGCTTATTAACACATCCTAGATAGCCAGCTTTTTACTTTTCTTCTGCTTCCATTTTTATTCAAATGACTCCTGACTTCATTGCTTGTGTCTTCCTTGACAGTGCTATGGTTCAGTAATTGGCTTTCATTCTGAAGCAGCGAATTTTAATTTCCTAATTTTTTCTTCAGAGACTTTCTGGCTAGACTCCTTCCCTAATATTTTAACTGTTGTTAGGAATTAAAAAAGAAGAAAGGAGAACAGCCAAAATACCATTAAAATTATTTCAGCACATTCGTATCTCTTCTAGAGTAATAGGCTGCACATGTAACAAAGCTCTTTAGGGCTTTCTTCAGCAAGTGTGTTGGGTTTTACTTTTTTTTTTCCCCCCCCCCAAGGGGACTAGAAATGTATCAGTAAATTATTAAGTAAAGATTGTTTTGGGGAGGGGGTGAAGCGAAACAGACAAACTTCAATACTCCACATTTACATTTAATGAGAAAAAGTAAGCTTGAAAATGCTGTGCATTGGGAGTTACACACGTGTAAGGGGACAAAACATCTCCAAGATTTGCTAAGAAAGACTGTCTTTTCTGTATTACTTTTACTGGAGACATTAATTTCTCTTTTCTAACAGATTTATATGCGATTTCTCGACTACCAAATGGAGCATTCAAATGAATGCAAAAGAAACTTTGTTGCTGTGTATGATGGAAGTAGTTCTATTGAAAATCTGAAGGCAAAATTCTGCAGTACTGTAGCAAATGATGTCATGCTGCAGACTGGAACAGGTGTGGTGCGGATGTGGGCAGATGAAGGCAGTAGGCTAAGCAGATTCAGAATGCTGTTCACTTCATTTGTGGATCGTAAGTAGATTTTAAAGTGTCTGTTCTTCCTGGTGCTTCAGGAATTTCAGGAAAAGCATCAGCTATATATTATGCAGCAGGAACACATGAAAAATATTGTTTCCATTTCCTTCATGTACTGGCATCTAAATTAAATACTTGCTTTATTACAGTTATAAGCATGGTTCCTGAAGAAAGACTTTCCTCCATTTTTGAAAGGTTTATTTTTCATTTTAAGTCAGTAATAATAAAGCCTTAGGCTATGTCATTCTCACAAAGAGTTATACAGATAAGCACAGGCTTACTTTGAAAAGACAACAGTGTGACTAAAGTGTGCTGTCCCACTAGCCCTCATATTCCAGTTCCCTGCCAGATGCCACAACAGGTTTTTCTCAAGCCCGCACAGGACGTTTACAAAGGCTAGAGAGCACATGTGACCCCACAGTGTCTGGAGTTACCTCCAGTTTCAGATCTGGAAGTACATGCACTCCAACTACACCTAAGCTGCTACCTCCTTCTCAGCTGCACCTGGCTTGGAGCAATCCCGCACGTGCTCCATTAGCAAAGTCCAGTTGTGTTGCACAACCGTGGATAAGCAGTTAAATTCAAACTATTTAAGAAGGCTATATTAAAAGCAGAGCTGTAAATGCAAACTGGATTTCTGTTTGGATCTGACAGCCTGGGGTGGAGATAGATAGTCTTTATTCCCACTGTAAATGAATATGTTTCTTGAAAGTAAGCTTTTTGTGGGATCTTCTTTGAAGTGCTTTCTTTCTGAACTTACTGGAATATATTGCCTTTCATATTTACAAAGGATGACATCGTCCATATTGCAGAACCTGAAAATAAGTGGCATCTTCAGGACTAAAGTAGACTAAATTTAGAACTGCAGAGCAGATCTGTAATACATAGGGAGAGCTGAATAAAGCTCATCTGCCATTTCAGGAAATCAGACCTATGCTTATGTCAAAGGTTTTTAAAAGACTCTGCTTGAAGAATAAGTAGTAGAGATTTGCTCTCAAAGAAATGCCTTTCTTGACAGAACTAACGTCTGTAGCTCATCCTGAAAGGGATCCTGGTCACCACCTTGCAAAAAAGTTTAGGTTATAGATAACAAGTGCATTTTATATTCTGTTCCGTAAAACAGTAACATTTTAACACAGGCTAAGAGTTAGTCTTAAGAGACTTTGGAGAAATAGCTAATTGCTTACGTTGCCTAGATGGAGTAAAAAACAATTGCATGGATCAGACTAGTCTATTGCTTAAGCTACAAGAAGCAATTTAAGAACAGTTAGATATTGTGCTTAAAACTGGTGCTTACTGCAATTCACAACTTGCAAAACTGAGAGCTGCTTTTCCAGTAGCAATTATTTCAATATAATTATTGATATTAGTGGTAGTGCAAGTTATTCCAGCTTTCAATCTAGAAAATGCTATGAACTTTGCAAGGGAAATTATCCATTTATATTAGAAATACTGGAGTGGGGCTGGGTTTTTCTTCTGTTGAGTTTTTGTGTTGGTTTTTTTTGTTTTTGTTTTCTTTTTTTGGGTGCAAGAGGTTGAAACATTAACTACTCCTAAAGCTAGATAACTTTGCCAACGTACAATTTTAAAGCAACTCAAAAGTCATAGGCAGAAGAAAACCTGAAAAGGTATGTAGTTTTTTTTATTTATGTTATAAATTGAGATACCATCTTTGTTAGATAGGGTAATTGAAAGGTATGTGTCTGAAAAATGTTGCCTGTATTTTTGACTTATCTAGTGATAAGCAAGCAATTTTTCTAACTGAAAAAGGTGAATCCTTGCTTATCTTATTTTCAGATCAGTAGGCTATTTTTCTTTCCTACCTTACTAATGATTTGTAATTATATGAAGCCAAACATGGAAAACAATATTTCTGAAAAGATTTACATAAATGAACTAATTGTGCATGACAGTCACCTAACGCACACCTAGTGGTGCTTGTAGATTTGACTAATTCAGCTAATTGAAATGTTAAAAATCAATGTATTTGATTTGTGGCTCAATTCAGTGCATGAATAATGCTAGATACAAAGAGAACTATGAACACTGCGCCAGTCTTAGGCAGCTGTTATGAGCCCAGCTACGTCCTTGAAGCCCTGGAGTGAAACCAGTCAATCCTTGTGACTTGTAGATTTAGTAATCCCCAGATAAACAAAAGGAAAATTATGTCTATTTCTCCCATCTTTATGAACTTGTGAACAAAAGCCATACCCCAAAAATGTTAAGGAGACTACACAGAAATGTAAAATAGAGACTGTGCTGCCTTATATAGAAGCAGCAGCAGAATACATCATCCAAATATATGAAAACGAAGGGAATGTGTCTTACATCATAATTTTTCCTCTGCCTCCAAAAGAACTACAGCTCAATACAAATCTATACTGGAACACCGGCAGATACACATGGATCCATGACAACCACTCTGGACACAAATTTCATATATCCTCCTTTACGTCAGTCAGAAATACTTCAGTAGGTGTTATAGCTTATTATATACATAATATATAGCCTTTTTAAGCTACTCTGTTTAAATGATGAGCCTATTTATCTTTTACAAAGTAAAGGCTGTGCAATCTTTCTTTCCAAATTCAGGAGAACCTACGTACTCCTTTTTCTGTCACTGAGACTCTGAAGCCTCACAGGAGTGAGAAGTGCTTTATTCAGGATTAGTCACCCTCCTCTGCTGTACCCTCTGGGTTTTGTATTGTTTTTCAATGAATCCAGACTGCTCAAGAGTAAATTCTTTCTATGAAATCAAAGAGAGTATCTACCATATATCTTTGCTGTTTAATGTATAACTGATTTCACTGATAATAGACATTTATATAATAAAAAAACCACATTACAAAGAGAAAATTGATTTTTTGAGCAGTGCCAAGAATTCATAAAGAATTTCCTATGCATATTAAGTAATACCCTGAAAAGAATTATTACTATTTTTTAATACATTTTTTTTAATGTCAAGGAGCTATACCAAATGTTCACAAAAACATAAAATCTTTAGGGCAACTTTGTAGTTAATTTATTTCTACAAATTTCTAACTATATATGGATAAATGGATAAAAGGGTAAACTGTACTCTCGCAATCCCTGGATTAGCTCTAACAGGAGGATCTAGGAGCTTTGATTCACAAGCAGGAATGACTTAGATGCCTCCAGTTACTGAAATCTCCTGCAATTACTGAAACAGTCCTCCACAAGCTGAAATCTGATTTGCCTTAAGATATTAATGGGCTCTAAAATGCATATGTTCAGGAACTGCTTCACAACATCTACATAGCAGATGCACAGCAGACTGAATAGATATATAACTGGTGATGAACATATGATTTTTAAGTATTTAAAAGCAAGTATTTTAAACTGAAGTATTAAAGTATTATTTTAATGACAAGTATTAAAGCCTTCTTCCATTATCTGTGGTATGTGACTGTCTCTATCTGCTACACATTTTGAGCAAGAGTTTTTTTTTAGCATTGATAATGCCCTTGGCAGAAATCATATGGCAGGAGTAAATAATCCAAAAAAAAAAAAAAAAAGACAACAAAAACAAACAAACAAACAAAAAACCCCACAGAAATTTACTAGTTCTATTGCTGTGCATTAATTACTGAAAATTCCTAATATTTTCTTTCTCTTCTCTTCTGCAGCTCCCTGCTCAGGCAACACTTACTTCTGCCATAGCAACATGTGCATCAATAATTCTTTAGTGTGCAATGGCATTCAGAACTGTGCATACCCTTGGGATGAAAATCACTGCAGAGGTGAATATTATCCAAAGTATAGCCTTTGTGAGCTAGGCTGGTCAGTTTGCTTTCAGGAAAGTCATGAAATCGCTTTTTCCTGGAAATATGCCGAAGACAGCTATTCTACTAATCTCAGACAGGTGTCCCAAATTTTTTATTTAAACTCAGGAGACGTGCAGGCATCTTGAATGTTATCTTGCTGCTTTATAATTATATTACTTCATACTTCATAAAGTATCTTATTTTAATAGGATGTCATCTTAATAGGAAGCAGAACTTAGTATTTGCCAGGTTGCAACCTATCCATTTCTGAACATAATGAGGCGAAGATTGTAGGGACAGGTAATACCTTTCAGAGAAACAAATACAGAGCTTGAAAAAGACAAGCTGTCACATTATGATACCATGTGGTCTACCTGTTTCCCAAGAAGGACAAGACCCTTGTATCCAACCTGCCTGCCCTCCCTGAGCAGCCCGCCAAGTCGGAAGGTGTTCACCCAACCTATTCAGGGACCCCATGAGCAGCACCATGCTGATAGAGGTCAAGGAGACCAGTCTACCCACTTCCCAAGGAACACAAAACCCTTGTGTCTGACCCGCCTATCCTCTCCTGGGCAGCTCGCTAAGTGAGAGGGTGTTCGCTTAACCTATTCAGGAACCCCACAAGAAGCACATTACGCCAAATCCCTTATATCAACTATGAAGTTTCTGGAAACTTATATATATAAAAAATTTGTTACACATACTCATGACAGGATACAGATTCGAGATAGCTGGTGATAGGGACTGACTGAAAAAATAGATTTGGTTTACAATAGCATATAATCAAAACTGATCAGTGATAACACTGAATAGCTAGCAAGATGTTAGTAAGTAAATGTGCATAACACAGAGCTCTTACCCAATAGGCATCCCTACTGGGGGGGAGAAGAGAGATCCAGCCCGCCAACTGCTCCCAGATGTTTCGATGGAGGGCTTCTTCCCAATATCCCCCTTCTCTTTCACCAATTTATACTATTTCTTTATCTTTAGGTGAAGCTTGAGTTGCTTTAGTCATATGTAAGCTCAGTGGGGAGGGTGGTCGCAGCCTGGAGGTGGGTGTCTTTTGTGACATTATAGTGAGCAAAGTTCAGCTTCAGAACACGATTTCACCATCACCGCTGAGGCAGCAGTTGCGATTCATCTTTCTTGATGATAACTATGCGGTTATCTTCTTTATTCCTGGTAACAGGGATGAGCTGTGGTACCTCTGTACCACTCTACTCCCCATTTCAAGGATATTACACCACATTCTTACAGACCTTGTCTGTTCCAAGCACACTCTGTTCCTGGGAGCAGCAACTGTCAAAGCTGCCCTAATATTACAGCCTCTGAGCTGAACTTTGCGAAGCCATATTTTTTTATTTTCTCCAATCTCTGTTATTTTCCTACACAAGCCTTCAAGCATAAAAACCCCTTCTCAAGCAACAGTCTTCAAAGAGAAAGACAATTTTCAAACACTTGTTTTAAGTTGTTAATCACAGGATATATCAGAGTAAATGCAGCTGCTGCATATGGTCTGAGAACAGGTAGGAAGAATTGTTTAGGAAGCAGAAGTGATCTTTTATGGAAAATGGACAGATGTAAATCACTGCTTTTAGAACACAGGGCACAGGAGTACTGCTTAAATCATCACAGCTACAGGAAAAATGTGTCTCAGTATCAGGTTTTTTAGGAAAAATTCTCGTGAGGAAACTTACTCTACTAAAGTGCAAATGTGTTCATCTGTCCTTCAACAATCACTGAATTTTCAGACTTGAAACAAAATAAATTTAAGGTCAACAGCTTCTCTTGGTAAAAGAAACAGAAAAAAGCGCATGTGAGCAGGGTTGTTTGTTGGTTTGTTGGGGGTTTTTTTGACAAAGAATGGCATAAATAGGTCTGCACACGTAGCTCCAGGAATGTTTAAATACTAACTCAATTTCAAAGAGAAATCGACCCTGCAGGAAGGGTCAAAACCTTCTTTTCAGAAAATCTTGAAATCAGACGCCATTTCAACACATGAATCCTACTTAAATATTTAGTAAATACATATTAAAAAAATTACTTTGAAATTTCATTTAGGGCAAACAAAAAAATACACACCACTAATAAATACTCAAATGCAAGATATATTCTGGAAGCTTTCTAGTTAACAAAGCTGATCCATAACTCCCAAGTTTTCAATGTAAAAGTGAGCTCCTCTAAATAATGTTTAGCTTTGTTAATATTCAGTATTCCCTCTTAAGTGCAATTTCCAGGTCTTTCCCAGCTTTACCAACCACTTTCAAGAATCTTGCCTAGAATCCACACTTCACTTACATACTGCAGCATTTAAAAAATGAATTCCATTAAAACCATGTCACAGCATGAAGAAAGTGACTTTCCCAGTATTTGCAAATTACTGTATATGGTGCTGAATAACTACCATGTTTTATGCTGAATACAATCTAAATTTTGCTGTAATACTTGCACAGCAAATAATGTAGAGACATCTGAAGGCTGGATCTGTATTGCCAGCGTAGGCAGACTGAAGGGAGGCTGCTGTAACCGAATAAGCAATATCTAGCCTTAAAAAGAAACTTCTCACAGTTGTGTAAAATTTCTGCCAGCGCCCAGAGTTCTCATGTAGTCCATACTGATAGCTAACAAAACCTGAGCATATTGTGGACTAAGCCAAGTGGCACAACAATTGATAGGAAAGTCAGTTGTGTGCTATTTATTTAAACAGAGTGAAGGAGACATCACCTTTTGCATGACAACTTTTTCACCAGAGAATTAAGAAACTTAGACACAGAGGAGAAAACTGCTGTAGTGCATTCATACCTCCCACAATGTATGGTAACACTGAGGTCTAAGCGAGGCATGTTTAAACCATGACAGCAGGAGAAGAGACATATCCTCCTTCACATTAAAGATACAAGTGTAACTCAGAGTAGACAGTCAACGTTCTTGAAATAGAGCTGTATTTCAGACATGACTTCTTACTAGTCAACTCCTTGGGAGTCTGTTTAGTATATGGATTGTTTCAAAGAGTATAGGGTGGTACAGACTGTCTCCAAGCACTGTGTGCAAAGTACTTAGGTGCATAATACAGATATCCAGGAGCCAGATATCTGAACATAGTATGCAACATCTCAGCTACTCTGTTTTCTTCTACATAGTCTTAAATGCTTTCCTCCCCCAGCAGAGGAAGTTGCAGAGTCTCAGTATAGAATTCTGTATACTGGAGTCTATAGGACAATAATAGAATCACAGATTGATCTGGGTTGGAAGGGACCTTAAAGCTCATCCACTTCCTATCCCCTGCCAAGGACATTTTCCGCTAGACCTGATTGCTCAAGGCCCATCCAGCCTGGACTTGAACACTGCCAAACAACTACGCTTACAGAACTGAAATCCAACTGGAAAAATTTAATCTTCAAATACAAATTTTTAATATGAAAACCAGCTTGTTCTGATGCTGCCATCTTGTGTGTTTCATATGAAGTACTGTGTGAACTTCATATGAAGTGCCATATGATTTGGGTTAGTTTGTCTGTGCCTGTTCTCCCCAGCCACTCTCTTTTTCTTTTTTTTTTTTTTTTTTTTGTACATCTGACTTGATTGCTCTACTGTTAAAAGCGGAATACATCTATGCTAAAGCTCCTTGTATTGAAAAAGGTATAACCGAATTCCATAATAGACATTCAGCTTCCAAGAGATGCAAAAGCAAATAGTACAGTCCCCTTCATATTATTATTATGATAATAGATTTCCCTTTTACAGAAAAAAAAAGATCATTTTAAATCTAGGTTTCCTTCTACTGACATCAATGGAAATGTTACCAGCAGGAGCAAAACATGGTAAGATAAACATCATCTGTAGCTGGTAATTTAAGCCTACTTGTACATTTTGGAATGTGAACAGATGGGTAAAGGTTCAGGCTTGAAGACACATCGCAGCTGAGCCAGTCTACACTGGCCACAGAGTTCCACCCACCTCTGAAATACTATGTGGTGGCCACTAGTGCAGGCAGAGAATTAGACTTGCTAAACAAGGATGATAAATCTCATTGACACACAGATTTAGTCCCCAATGCCAGTAAGTCATTCCATTAATACAGCACATATATGGCAATCACAATACATCTTGCTTTGTTTTAATGCATGATCAAAAATGTGAAAAATCATAATACCCGTATCATAATCCTCATTTTTTCTTTGCAGAAAAGAAAAGAACTGGATTGTTTGAACAAATTACCAGAACTCATGGAACAATCATTGGCATCACATCAGGAATAGTTTTAGTACTTCTCATCATTTCAATTCTAGTACAAGTAAAGCAACCTCGCAAAAAGGTTATGGCTTGCAAGACTGCATTCAATAAAACTGGCTTCCAGGAAGTATTTGATCCTCCACATTATGAACTGTTTTCACTAAGGGACAAAGAAATTTCTGCAGATCTGGCAGATTTATCAGAGGAACTTGAAAACTACCAGAAAATGAGACGCCCTTCAACTGCTTCCAGATGCATTCATGACCATCACTGTGGCTCCCAGGCCTCCAATGCAAAACAAAGCAGGACAAACCTTAGCTCCGTGGAGCTTCCCTTCCGCAATGACTTTGCACAGCCTCAGCCAATGAAAACATTTAACAGCACATTCAAGAAGAGTAGTTACACTTTCAAACAAGCGCATGACTGCCCTGAGCAAGTCATAGAAGACAGGGTGATGGAGGAGATTCCATGTGAAATTTATGTTCGAGGAAGAGAAGATGCAGCGCAAGGTTCATTATCTATTGATTTTTGATTTCCTAGTGAAGGTGGTATCAGTGTCTACAAGATACTTGTGTACAATGACAGTGTATATATTAAAAGTGTATTATATGTAGCGTGTGAGATACATACACTTTGAGCTTATTATATTTCATTTTAAAAAAGTCTGCACAACTAATTCTTGCTGAGAAATGATGGATTTCCTCACATCTTCCTAAGATACCTATCTAGTGGAGGAGTAAGACAGACTTTGCATGGAAATTATAAGTAAAGGATATTGGAAGAAAAAAACCAACAGCTACTAATCACTGAAGACTGAAAGCAATGATTACTATTCTCTTCCTTATCTAATTTTCTCTTCTTTAGGCTTTTCAAGACAATTTTAATACCTCAGTTACATAAATAAAAGTAAAGTGCACCACTGTATGTCAACATAGGTGTCTTATTGTATTTGTCAAATTGGAAGTAGTGTTAAGTGCCAGTTAAGAGTCAAGACTCGTGTTACAGCCATGTTTCATCTTGCCTACTATTTATATTGCCTTTAATTGTTAGTTCCTCGCTCTGCTTTGTGAGAAGTGAAAAGGATTACTGCCTTTTAAAATACTGAGTCATATGAATTTTAATACATTTGAACATACATAATTTTGCAGCTTGTGGTTTAAACACAAGTTAAGTGCTCGTGTTAGCCTAGATGCAGACTTTCACAATAATATTTTTTCAAGAAGGTTGGGGATTTTAAAATATTCTGCCATATATTACAGATCCATATGGCTCACTGATTTCATAGCTCTGTAGATAGAAAACAATTTTGTTCCTGCCTTTTCCAAGTACTGTCATAAATAGGCTGTACTGTACATTTGTTCCTTAGCCTTTTCCTCCATATTGCAGCAAATCTTCCCTACTGAAATCAGTGGTAATACTTTTAGCTTATGTGCTACTTGCCTGAAGAGAACTGCTCTGAGGTCTGTGTGACTACCAGGTACATAAAGATACTGGAGACAGAGAAATCACAAAGCAACTCTTAATTTACTCTTGGAACATTTGTTGCACCCCTTGATTCCACTCACAAAATTGCATATTTCATACCTTTTTTAATAGTGATTTAGACCTAATTTTAAAATTTTTACAATATGAAAAGCTTTTTAAGATAAAATAATTCTCATGGTGTTTTTTAAACTTTTTATACAGTTTGATACTGTACAGACTATTTATTGAAACAAAATCTCACAGCTGTACAGCAGGCTTGTTTCAGTGTCCCTGTTCGCAGCTCGAAGTAACATGCAGTGCCTGCTGTGTACTTTGCAATTTGCCAAGAATACCTAATATGACTTCTACATTAGCCTACATTTTAGTCCCTGGTTTGTTTGGGTTTATTCTGGTATTTTGTTTTCAGGAAGCCTTTCACTAAAGGTGACCAACCAGCCTCTACTGGGTATATCCTTTATTTACAAATGTATGTAAAACCATAATGCTTGCTGTGCTATCGTACAAACCCCCCCCCCCCCAAACTTTAATATACAACCCTAGCAACTGAAAAATCTTTCCTTTAAAATAAAAAATTAACAACAGCTGTAATCACAGATTTCCATAAGAATGATTTTTTTAAAAAAAATATATTTACAAATGCTTAGAATGTAAGAAATTTAAGGGGAAAAAAAGAAGAGGATTGAGGGGAATTGCGCACCTCCAACAAGTCCCAGCTTAAAAAATTAACCCAGTCAGATGTCTAGAAAGAATTTAATTAAAAGCTCAAAAATCAGACCCGTAAGGCTGTATCCTGGTGTCAGTTTTTGTGCTGGTCCCAGAGTGTATTTCAATTTGAGAGAATGAAAATGGGCATTATTTTTAGATGCACTTCATGCAGAAGATGTGTTACAAAATCGAATTGACAATTTTTGAGTATGTCATTAAAATGTTTCTCAATAGATATAGTTTAATTCTCATTGATTTCAGTAATAAATATTTCACCACAAGCTATATGGTACAGAATGTTATTTGTGACAGCCTGTTAATTCCGGATTCTTTCTACAAGTAATATGCAGTTTTACGCAGGTCATTTTTATCCATATAACTCTTGTAAGTGCTAGGTGTGCATGATTAAGTTTTCTTTAAGGTATATTTGTTCATGTGATAAAAATAATGTGATCCCTGTTCTTTCCTAAGTTATGTTGTCTTTGAGCGGTATACCAGTAACAATAAAATAAACGGCAAGCCTGTAAAGCCCAATTTTGTGGAGAAAAGGGGGAAAGCTCAATTGAAGGAGTTCCCAAATGGCCTGAATAATGTTTCAGTCTCTGTTGTAACTTTATGACTACATGGTCAAGAAACGGCTGCTTTTGGCTGGTTTTGTACCCCAGAGAATAGAGGTGAGCTCCCATATCCCGTCATGTATTCTGTGCAGACCTTTTTCCAGTAGCCAGAAGCCCAGCTCTACAAGCTTCTCTTTCCCCACTTCCTTGCTGTTTAATCTGGAGTTTTTTGTCTTTAGGATAAATAAAGACCAGATACTCCTGCCTAGTTAACACCTGGTCCCTAGACACATGGACCAGGAAAAGGCTAACAGCATTAATTACCTTTTGATATTTATAATCCATTTATCTTAGTAGCTTAGGCATCAGACTATGGAACATGAAGAAGGGTTTGTTGTGGACAAATGTTGTAGAAGTAAACCTACAGCCCAGACAAAAATAAAAGCAACTGAGAACCATGATACTTGAGAGTCCTGTCAGGATAGGTCTGCATTTACAGATATGACATCAGCAGTATAGGAAACTCAGACTTGATACTGACTCCAAAATGTTTCATAGAATCATAGAATAGTTAGGGTTGGAAAGGACCTTAAGATCATCTAGCTCCAACACCCCTGCCCTGGGCAGAGACACCACACTAAACCATGTCACCCAAGGCTCTGTCCAGCCTAGCCTTGAACGCTGCCAGCAATGGAGCATTTGTCACTTCTTTGGGCAACCAGTGCAAATGCCTCACCACCCTCACATTAAAGAACTTCTTCCTTATATCTAACCTGAACTTCTCCTTTTTAAGCTTAAACCCATTCCCCCTTGTCCTTTCACTAGAGTTGCTAATGAAGAGTCCCTCACCAGCAACCTTGTAGGCTCTTCAGACACTCAGATGCTGCTGTGAGGTCTCCATGCAGTTTCTCTTCTCTAGGCGTTAAATCCCAACTTTCTCAACTTGTCTTCATGTACTCCAGCCCCCTCGTCATCCTTGTGACTCTGCCCTGGACTTGCTCCAACAGCTCCATGTCTTTCTTATGTTGAGGACACTGAAACAGTACACAGTGCTCCAAGTGGGGCCTCACGAGAGCAGAGTAGAGAGACAGAATCACCAACTTTGACCTGCTGGTCATGCTTCTTTTGATGTAGCCCAGCACACAGTTGTTTCTGAGCTGCAAGCACACACTGAAGCCGGCTCATGCTAAGTTTCCCATCAATCAACATCCCCAACTCCCTTTCTGCAGGGCTGCCCCGGATCAATTCTTCACCCAACCTGTAGCTGTGCCTGGGGTTGCCCCAACCCTGATGTAGGACCTTGCACTTGTTACTGTTAAACTTCATAAGGTTGGCATTGGCACACCCCTTAAGCAAGTCAAGGTCTCTCTAGATGCCACCCCTTCCCTCCATCGTATCAATGGAACAACACAGCTTGGTGTCATTGGCAAAATTGCTGAGGGTGCACTCAATCCCACTGTCCATGTCACTGACAAAGATGTTGAACAAGGCTGGTCCCAACGCTGGTCCCTGAGGGACACCACTTGCTGCTGGTCCCCAGCTGGACATTGAGCCATTGACCACAAGTCTTTGCATGCAGCCATCCAGCCAGTTCTTTATCCACCAAATGGTCTGTCCATCAAATAGTTGCCTCTCCAATTTAGAGACAAGGATGTTGTGTGGGACAGTGTCAAATGCTTTGCACAAGTCCAGGTAGATAGCATCAACTGCTCTACCGCTGTCCATCAGTTCCGTAGCCCCATCAGAGAAGGCCACAAAATTGGCCAGGTATGATTTCCCTCACTGAAGCCATGCTCGCTGTCACCAAGAACCTTGTTGGTTTTCATATGCCTTAGCATGCCTTCCAGGAGAATCTGCTCCAAGATTTTGCCAGGCCCAGAGGTGAGACTGACTGCTCTGTAATT
>WYDI02012109.1:0-30458 GCA_009867235.2 Psittacus erithacus
AAACCCAAAATCTTTAAATTTTAGCATCTCTGCATAGGACATGCAGCATATGCAACTGCATAGTAAAGGGCCATGAAAATGTCTGGAATTTCATGCATCTAAAACTTAGTTTTTCTGAGCATAAAGCATATCTAGGTTTTATTTGCAAAAGCATATTTAAATAAGAAACAGTGTCCCTTTAGTATAGCATAAGACTTGTAACACACTTTGACGCTATAGAGACATAAATTACTTCCAGATGCAAAATAGTACAATTTCTTCTCACTTGAAATATTAAGCACAGAGAATAATATAAACACAATATATTTTCATTGTTCTTCCCAAATTATGCCAACTCACTGCCGTGATCCCTACTGTCAGTCAAGTGAATGAACTCCTGTAAAAAATAAAGCACATTCTGTTTTGGAAGTGCAACTACATGTTAATTGTAGTGTTCAAAGTTCACATTAGAAGCATCCAGCTGGGAGATCTTAACAACTGCAGAAACATGACTACTAATGAAAAAGTAGTAGTATGTTTCATCTGGGATTTATAACTTTATATCCCACTGTCAGCTCCTACATCTTCTGCTGTTTCAAGAGACTTCCCCCATCTCCCTGGAGAAATTACTTTGATTACTCTTTTCTCCTGTGTGATATTATGTGAAATAAACATTGTTAAATTTATGGTAATATACTCATTGCCATAGCTTCATACTCCTGTTAAACACAGTATCATGGCTTCATTGTGATGCTGATATAGACACCAAACATTTCATTTAAATAGGATTTCTTCAGTAGTAGAATGAAGGTGACATCTGACCAGGATATTTGACTTCTTTTACTTTATTTTTTCCCCTGTGGAATGTCACAAAGACATGTCAGCTTTAAATGATTTTGTGACTTTGACAACTGCTTTTCTAAATTTACAGAGCAGTATGTTGTAATACAGAGATGCTAATTTTTTTCTAAGTTTTTTTTTTTTCTCATTTAAAATAGTATATTTAAAATGTTTTTTCATGTACTCATTATCCAAAAGTTCTATAAAGGTAATGCTGGTATTTGGGAGATTCTGATGGAAATATCTTCAAAAGGCTATTATTTATAGAGATATATATATTTTATTTTAGGATGATTTAAATGTCATTCTTTAAGCCATTACTTAAAATTCTGATGTGTTAATTAGCTTAACTGTCATAAACTCAAATGTCAAGCTTTCTTCCTGTCTGTGTCCCTTAAATCTTTAGCGTAACAACTGAAAAAAAAAATTTTGCGTGGACAAATCGCTTTATTTCATCTTTCAACAGTTTCAAAGAAACTGTTTATCCTGTTACTAAAAACTGAAAATCGGCTCAAGATAGATGTAAGAAAAATATAAAACATTGTCCATAAAGACTTACATTGTTCAAAATAAGTAAAGCCCCTTTAATTAATGGAAGTCATAAAATAACCTTAATTTCATAGTGGTCATTACTGATACTTGCTATAATAAATGTTCAACAAAAGGGATACAGTGTGATACTGCAAGAATAACTACAAGTCTGAAGCCTGATCTAACCTACTGGTGATTTCTTTGTGCAAAGAGATTAAAGTATGACTGAATAAATAGAATGTTTTATAATGTGCTGTCGTTCAACAAAGTAACCTGTAATTACTGCTGTATTCTTAAGTAAACGACTTTAAAATATATACTGGAAATAGCCTAGCATGTTTATCTTTCATAGTATCCATCCAGTTTTAGCAGTAAAGTTTTTAAATAAATTAGATTACCTTAATGTCAGACAAAGCTTCTATAAATGCATTGTCCGTAACCTGGGAGAGTATTGTATGAATACTAACATCAGAACTAGGTGTGTTGGAAAGGTACTTCTATACTGATGCTGTAGATGATGCATTATCTTTTGCTGCCAACTTTTGAGCTTGTAAATTTGCTTTCTGTAGTTTCATTCTTCTCCCCAAAGTGGTGATATCTATCCTGTAATACAGTTGTTTGTAGTTTTTAAGGAGTTGTAGTCTTCTGCATTAAATGATTTACATACATTGCTCTTATAGTCTTTTTTTGAGCAAGAATTAAAAGATCAAAGAAATTGTGCACATAGGCTTGAAAAAATTAGGATGTAGAGCAAACCACAGTGAAGAAATTTGAATGTGTATTCAGTTTAATCACTACAAAATACTTTGCATCTGAGCTTTTGCTTCCATTTTGTACTGGCTTTAGAAGTACATTATTATTATTGAAATCGAGACCTAACTCGCTAAATTTGTAACCAAAATAATTATCTATTTTCCTTTAATAGCTGATTTTTTTAAAGGCAGAATAAATTAATGAGGTCTGAGATCTTAAATTGTGGAACAAGATAAAATATTGTTCCAAATATTCACCAACAGTTCATGACTACCTCAGTGAAGTTGCTTTTCAATTAAGATAGCGTACTTTGGCATGAGAAGAAGGGTACTGAATTGGTATTTTGAGACCAGGCTCTTCTGAATTCTGTGAACACTCTGAAATTTTGAAGGTTACTTATCTGGAATTGCTTTGCATTTCTGCACTAATCCAATGCCCAACTTCCTTTATTTCTTTTTAATTCCAATGTTATATGCATTGTGTCATAAACTTCCATGAGTGCACACCTTTTAGGTTTAATAGGGAGGAAATGTGGGTATCTGTCCTTCTAATTTGGAAGTGTAATTTAGTTTTAGCTGCATTATATACTTAGCTTAAGAAATATGAAAACTAAGAATCATGTATCTTGCCTAGGTCTGTTAAGCTAAATTGAACTTAAGCTGGTGGGCTGAAAAACACTGCTCTTCAGTGGAATAGAAAGCTTATGTATGTAGCCTGAGGAATTTTTAGGAAGAACTTTAAAAGAAATGTTCTTAGTGTCCATCATAATGAACTGGAGTAGAATTTATATTGAATATTGAACTTTTTGTCTTCAGAGCTTAGTATTATTTTGCATCTTGAGAAAAGTTCTGAATGCTACACATCTCTTTTAGGAAAAAAATCCCTCAAGCTATTGTAGGTGAGCTGCTGGTATGTGCTTGATTAACCTCTGGTAAGATTTGGCACCTGAGGGCAGTCACTACAGCAAGAATTTGCAGGACATTAAAATAAACTTGCAAAATGTGGTGTAATTGTTTGCCAGCCTTACCTTTGCCTCTGTTTAGTCTTTTCTCACCTCTTTATGCAGTGCAAGTGTTACCTGCTGTTGAGGATCTCTGCTTACTCAGTATATGTGACTGCTTATGCCACTAGTCATAAGTGAACTGTTTCTCACCTAATGCTTTTCCTGCTCTGTTGCAGTAAGAGAACAAAGCACTACTGCCTTTGAAAAATTTCTGGAGGGTGATCCTGGGAACAGCGTTGTAGTTTGACTTAAGATTTTGCAGTCTCAATTATAGGTTGTACCATCTTAAAAATCTTGTGCTAAATCAGCCCTGTGAAGTTAGCATTTTTAAAAAAAAAAATATATTTTTTTTCTCTTTTAGCATGCATTATTCTTTTCAACTATACAAATACAATAGGATTCTTCTCTTACTGTAACTTCTAATAATTGCTGAAACATGTAATATTCTGTGGGGCTGGAGCTGATGCACTTCTGAAGATTTTATTTCCTGGTCTGTTTTAGCTCATTGCCCAGAGTCACTTCATGATGATAATTTGTTCAGCACATATTATTAACAATGTTACTGCTATGTAGTTAACTTCAGTTCATTATACAGTAGTAAAAATAACAATGGAAGTCTGAAAATACAGGGTTTGTGTACTGATCTGTTGATGAAACCATTTTGTCTTGCAGGGATTTCCAGATGATGTTGCTGACATGTACTTTTACATTCTGTTTTCCAAGTAGATAACATTGGGAATTACTCAAAATTGAATTCACATGTGGTTTACATATTACAAAGACTTTATATTCACAGTCGTGTTTTCCCACATGGAATCACCTCAGTGTGGTGCAGGAATGTATAATTAGGGAGGCATAATGAAATATTCTGTTGACAGAAAAATGTATGGCATCTCAAATGCTGACCTTCTCTGATATCATTAGACTTACGAATTTGTGATACAAAGATAGTGAAATGGCTTATCTAGGCTTTTTATTTAACATTCTGACGCACTAGGTTTTTATATTGTGCTCATTTTAATGCTTGTGCATAGCAATAGCAAATGTTTTCAACTTCCTTAGATGTTTGTGGCCACTATTTGTAATTAGTTATGCTCATTGAGTTTCCCACAGTAGAAGAAAATAATGCTTGTTCATGCTAATTTGGAAGATCAAAGCATAACATAGAAACAATGTGTCAACTAAAAAACCAAAGCTGCCTTTCAAACACACTTACATTTTGCAGGATTGGTTAAAAAATACATACTAGTTAAAATTTTTCTAGTTCCTGTATATATTTACTACTTTTTGTTTTAATTTAATTTTTTTCCAGGAAGTTTGTTCTCCCAGGTATTCAATCCACATTTCATTTAGCTGGCTTCCATTTCTCTGTGAAGCTTTTCCATAGTGTTTTTTATTGTTACTCTTTTTTTTCCCAGTAAATATTTGGGATACTGTATGTAAACAAAATATTTCAGGTAGGACTTTGAAAAACAACAAAAAACAGATGGTTCTGTCTCAAGTATTCCATCTTTCCTTTGTAGTGCTTGTGTTTTACAAAGTGCATATTAACTATTTTTATCTCATACTCTCCCTTCTAAGTCAATAAATAACTTCCCCTGCAGATTTGTAGAATGTGTAATGTTTTGTGTGTCACAAAATCCAAAAACCTTAAAATATGCTTAGCTCTTTTCACCATTTGGAACAAGCTTCCCAAGGGGAGTGGTGGTATCCCTGTCCCTGGAAGTGTTCAAAAAACCATTTAGCTGAAGCCCTTAGTGACATGGGTTAGTGGTGGTCTTGGCAGTCCTGGGTTAATGGTTGGGTTTGACGATCCTAAAGATCTTTTCCAACCTGGTTGATGTTGTGATTCTATGATTTGTAATAAAATACAGTAGTCCTTTGTGAACGTTATAGGAAGACTGCTTAAGAACAGTTGGAGCAACAGTTTAGACATTCCTTTTGATGTTCTTCCTTTTCAACTGTGCATCTCTCACAAAGTGAATATAACAGTAGCTAGCAAAGGGGTAACTTTCTACGTGAATATTGTTTTTCAGTGTATTGGTAGTCTGTATGCAAGTATTTGTTTAAGTATTCAACAATCACTTTATTATCCAGTGTGACATAATTAGTAAAACACTTCATTTACTTAATATTTGGTAATTTTTTTAATATTGGTCCCATGTGTCATCTTCAGGTGTAGCTATTAAACCTAAGAAAAAACTGCATTTTTGCTTTTGAAAAAAGAGGCAGGTGTGAAGTGCCTGAATCTGGTTTTGGGCCTTGAAGCGATGGCTTTTTTTGTGGGATATGGAGAATAGAGATCAAGAGTTAGCTGTCTAACCATTAACATTTTCCTTAGACCTATTTTGTGTTGTAATCGTTTTGTATTAATAAGTCTAGCTTTCTTTGAGTAAATAAGTAAAATGCAATCTGGGTTCTCTGGTCAACTTCCACACTTTGTTGCCTGATGCATCTTTTCAGTAGTATGGTGCTGGCAGCATCTGATTGCTCAAGAAGTTGGATATTCTACAGCCCTCACCTCCTGAGTTTTTCCTACTTTGGTATTAAAGGAAGATGGGTCAGTTTTTGCCTTTCTAATGCTGAATTGACTTGCCCTGACTGCAGTCCTTTAATACACCTGACTGACTACACAAGAATTTCATTTAGTACTATCACATTTCATTGCGTTTTTCTTGAACTATTAACACACACATGCATTGTGACAGTTTGTTAGTTCCTTTAGAAACAGCTTTATGTGAACCACAATCTTACAGATAAAAGGCAGCAGAGGTTAGTGCTGGTAGTGTATTTTGTTTTGTTGGCCCAAAAAGTCAAGATAACGTATAGGTTCCCCCTCTTCCTTTCAATGTTATGGTTATACAGTACGAGAGCCAAAATAAGGTGATTGAACATCTTCTAAGTGAGCAAAATAATTGTTTTAAAATGCTTCCAGCTGGGGGGAAGGCAGGATATTAATGAAAAGAATAATCAGTGAAGTATTCCATAGGTCTGAGGCACAAAGATGTTTTAATCCATCTTTATTTCAACTAGTACTGTTACTGTATCATGTTACTAGATGTGTGATGATTGTTGTTTGTATAAATTGTCTCAAGTAAAGTTGATCTCATCCTCTAAAGAAAAAAAGCTGCTGATAATATTGGATATTTGTACAGTGCAAATGTAGCGAAGCTTTGGAATAAATTTTTATGACAGTAGGGTAAATGAAATATTATGAAAGCATCTGTATCTCGTATTTTCTTTCTTGCAGGATATCTTGAATAATCTTGATTCATGTGATCTTGAAGATGATGATCTCATGCTTGATGTGGACCTGCCTGAGGACCCACCTCATGATAAAGGTTAGTAAATTTGCCAAGCAATCCTAATGTGGAACTGCAATATGAAGTGCATTTTTGAATTGCATTTTTCTGATTTCCGCTTTAATAAGACAGTATGTTCTTCAAATTTTTTTTTAAGTAACAACTCTTTTCTGACATGTATGAAATGTAATATTGCTGTCCTACCAATTATAACTTTTGCATTTGAAGAATTCTCGTTAGAAATTTACTGCCTTTTGTAAAAATGCAACCTTGTTGCACTCTGTTTATTGAAATTATTTTAGTAGAATAAATTTCAAACTTTTAAGCTAGTCCTTCAGTTTCATGCTTCAGCTGCATTTGAAACTGTTAGGACAGCATTTTTTTCAGCTTTAGTGAATGAATACCTAATTTATTTTTTTTTTAAATTTTCTTCTACAAAATAAAATATATCCTAATATATTTTATACAATTCAGGGTAACAGAAGCCTTAAGATTTACAATATGTGTTTTCAAGGTGTTTTTTATGCACTCTTGTGTTCAGTGCGTGTGCTGGAAAACTTTTCATAAAGAGGGTAGTGGTACCTGGATACCCTTAAAAGAATACAAGTGCAGACTAGAATGAAATAGGTAAGGGAGATTATTGTCACAGTTTATCAAATCCTGTCCTGGAAACCCAGAGGCATTTGCTTTTGGGCATTCCCGACCTATTAATAAAAATTGTTACTATCGAGTGAAATGGGTATTAGCTTTATTCACCGAGTGGAGGCTAATATATTCTGAGGTGAATGGAAACATTAAATGTGGAGCACTGCAGCATCCTACCCTGTAATAACAGGCGCAAGTGAAGACTCTTGTATGTATGTTAGATATGAAGCCAAGTTATCAGTAAATAAATACAGAATTTACTATATACTATGGTGGCACGTCATGATTTAACAGTGTGCACATATGAAATGCTGTACTTAAAATCTTAAATCTCAGAATAGGTTTTCCAAAACACTTACATGAAGGGTGCTTATTGACAATAGTGCTAATATTCAACTTTTCTTCCCTGATAAGTGTACAGTTTTTATCTTTTTACTTTTTTAGTTTTCCAGAACAGATAACAATCCAAGCCTATGGGATATTCTTTCAATAAGGGTAATTTTAATTCTGATGGGGAAAAACTAAGAAACATTTTTAAAGGGTAGATCAATTTCTTGCAAGTTTCCTTGTTCATAAACATGTATTGCATCTGCATCAGAAATTCTATTTCAAATTTAAAAGATATGTGCATTTTAAAGGTGAATGTCAGAAAACAAAAAAAAAGTAGTTTCCCATTTAATCTAGACACAAATGAGAAATTATTTTTTTTTTAAGTCACTGCTTTCTTAATCGCATCAATATAATAAACTTAAATCTACTTCCACTTCTACAGCTAAGTATCAATAATATTTGTATAGCTGGAATATGCTTTGTGACTGTGACAACCTGCTGTGGGTTTTTTTGTTGTTCTTTTTGTTTGGTTGGTTTTTTTGTTTGTTTGGGTTTTTTGTGTGTGGGGGGGGTTTTTTTTGGTTTTTTGTGGGGTTTTTTTTTTTTTTTTTGGAAGTTGAGTTTCCGTATAAAGTTAGTGTGGCATAGAGTAGGTGCCTCTGGTATAGTAGTTTCTTGAAATTACTGAATTAGCAAAAAGCATCTGAAAAGAAGAATTCAAAAGCCACTTTCAGGCTTTCCTATAAGTAAACATGACCACCTGAAAAAGTCAGTGTCCCAATTTCATTTTATAAAGCTGGGAATCATAATAATGAAATTGCGTATAAAGTTATCGAGGGCTTGTTTTGAGTAGACCCACTTAAATTTTCAAGTGTTATGAGCTTTAGAAGGAAGCTTGGAAAGGAAAATAAATCTGTTGCTTTAGGTGAACAAGATTATTTTCTTAAGTAATTTTTTGATTAACAAATGAGGTGATAAAAACTGAATTGTAGATATGAGTTTGTTACAATAGTATTTAACAGCATTTGTTGCCAATGCTTTCATAGTTACATGTGACTTCCCTGACATCAGCCTCTTAAGACTTTCCAGGTCCTCAGAAACTCTCCTTGTTTCACTTTGGAGTCTGAGATGCCGCTTGGACGCTATTTATAGAAACAGTTCTAGCTCAACAAGTATGCAGTGAGTGAGGATGGCAGTTTTAAATCACAGGGTAAAACTGGGCTCACTTCCCACCAACACGCAGGCTGGGAACTAAGCAGGAAGGAAGGCCTATTTATGAGCGTCTTGTGCGCAACTATGTCTGAGTAGGCAGCCGAATAAAACAGTGTTCTCCCGTGTAGAGTTATTCTTCTAGCAAAGGACTGACAATGTGAGCAAAAACTCCTTGGGTAAGTAAAGAAGCAAGTGTGACAGCAGGATAGCAGCTTACTACTTTTTTTTTTTTTTTTTTTGCTGTGTCTGACTGCACAGATAGCCTTAGTTTTGGCTTTGTTTCTTGTGATTTACAAGCTGTTGCCAAATATAGCTTTTGTTCCTTCAAGAAGTTTGTGGAATCTGCTTTGCTTTGCAGAAGTTAGTGTTTTAAAAAGAGGTTATTTTGTTTGCTTTTTTTTAAATCAGGCCTGCTGTCCAAGTAAGTAAATATTAAATGTGTCTCAAGTTGAAAAAAAACCAAGATAAATAGAATGAGAGATGTATTTTTAAAAATGAAACTGTTCTGTTTGGAATGAAGTACTGGCCTATTTCTAAAATGTCATCTTTCTCTGCTGTTTGAACTTTTTAAAGGCCTGAAGATCTGTCTGTAAGAAAGAGGAAAACATTACTCTTGGTTTTGTGTGGGTTTTTTTTTTTTTTTGTTTTTTTTTTTTTTGTTGTTGTTGTTGTTGTTGTTTTTTTTTCACCATAGCTCTACCTCCTCCAAATGATTTTCTGCTTAAACTGAAAATACTGTTAAGGTTGATTTTTGTAGTTTCTGCTACAAGTTACTGTTATTCTTGTAACAAGTTCATATGCTGGTAGAAATGTGACATTGTTACAGAAATCTGCTTGACAGTTCTAAAATATGTACATTTTTTGGATCAGTTAAAGAAAATAAAACCTCACAGATTTTACGCTGCATCTGTTACAAACACATACTCAATATTTTATTTACATAGTCTTACAAACAAATTTTACAGCTGCCTTTTTTTTTTTTTTTTTTTTTTTTTTTAATCTTTATGTAGAGGAATGTGAAAATATGAGCTATTATGATAGACAAGACAGAAATGCGAGGCAGCATCAGGAGGGATTCTGGAAAAGGGCAACACAGCAGCGATGGAATACACAAGATCACTATCACCTTGGCCATACTAATCACTATATCCATGGTAAAAATGATTTAAACAGGTAAAGAACTTCTCTTTTATTCCAAATAATTAAAATACTGTCATAAGAAATCTATTTTGGCACTAACAGGTCTCAAGTGATACTGAGTACAAGACATTTTCAGAATAGTTTTATGTCTGTAAATACATGTCTGAGTGGGAGCATGTCCTGGGTTCAGCAGGTGCTGGTTCAACAGAGCATCACTGAGTTTTATAACAATTTCTTTTCAATGTTTTTGTTTCTGTCAATGTTTTTAATCCAAGCATATGTTACTTGTGTTTATATGGTGTTATAAGTGCTTGACTGAATTATCATGTGTTCTATGGAAAAACATTGCATTGTCTTATTACTTGCATTTTGTAAGTTTAGAGAGCTTTTTAGTTATTCATGTGCTTTTAAATCAAATGTAATCCTATAGTTCTTACAAGCTAGTTTGAATGACAGTTTATAGCGGTATTTTTTAGGGTACTGGAGTTACTCGTCCCCAAGAGATGTGTACAGAGTGGGGAAGAAAGCCCAGCATTTAAGTGAAATAGCATTGGCATTTTCTGATTTATTTATTTTCTGCTGTATGCCACGGTGTGTGAATATGGCCCACATTACTAACGTTTCATTTTTTACTAAATGCTCTCTAGCTCTAGTTTGCAATTGCTGTGGTTTTAAAATATGCTTGGTGTTTTTTTTTTTTTTTTTTTTTTAGGGGATCAAACTACCTAGAATCTTCTGTTGGTCACTTTGAAAGTTATGAACCACCAAATTTTTACCAGGCTCCTAGACAGGTGGTGGGCTTACCAGAGACTACTGTGATGCTTGATGAAATGACCCTTAGGCACATGGTCCAAGACTGCACAGCTGTAAAAACTCAGTTATTGAAACTGAAGAGATTACTGCACCAGGTGAGCTGTTTAAATGGAACAAAAGCAGTGATGTGTATTTGAGAGTGAGCCTAGATGGGCTATTGTTCTGTTCAGGCTTATTAGGCTATTGTAATTTCTGTTATACATTGAATTACAGTGTCCAAGAAAATGTGCACTTTTTACTGCCATCTAAATGAGTACTTTTTCTGCTTTTTCACCACTATACTAACTGTAAAAAATATTAAATATTGTATTGTTCTGCTTGTCTGAGGAAACAATGCTAAATAAAAGAAAAATATCAGTGGATGTCAACACAAGCTTTTATTTATAAAACATTGTATATCCTTAATAAGATCCTAAAAAGCTGGGAGAAAAAAAATTAAGAAATGCTAAAATCAATCCCATTGATCAAACTTGCATTCTGCAAGTCAATGTCTAATAGGTTCTTCTTAAGAAGCTATTTGTTTTTCTTATTCTTTTCATCATCTTTGTGCGTTTTGACGAGAAGCTGAGTAAATCCTGCAGGGTCTTCTCTATTGGAAGTGCTCAAATTTAACCTTTCTAGTGTATGAAATCACTGAATTGTTATAACCTTTTAAAGAGCCTTTTGATTTCATCTCAAAACTTGGCATTTTGTGGGAGCTGGTAAACTGCGGGATGACTCCACAAGAAGTATGGCATTTCAGCTACAAAAATTGCTTAGCTATTAAAAAAAAAAGTCCATAAGACATTTTGGAGTCATAGACAAATTAGCATTGAAAAGTGTCTGTATGATATCTCTTTAACACTAGGTATACTTCAGTTCTTTTTCTAACAGGATAACGTAGTGGAAATAAGTTTGTGCCTTGAAAATAAGGTACTAAAACAAAACAGTAAAACAGAAAGCAAATCAACCTAGAGGCTACTTAAAGGGTATGGCTGTGCCTATTAGAAATGTGACCATTTGTTTCCTGTGGTAACTGAGAATACTGGAGATGTTTTTCCACTGGCAAAATCAGAAATACAATTGGAACAAAAATTATGTAATGTCAAAGGAGGGAGGTTGTGTTCTTAGAGCCTAATGCCTCAGTAGTGGACAGCATGAACTGAGACTCCCAACAGCCTCACACAGACAATTCGTACATGAGATAACAGTAAACTCTATCCAGAACTTTAACACAAGTACAGTTAAACAACTAGATAGATGATCTATCCGTGTGTAGTTTATTACATAAAGATGCGCACGTTACAGCCAAATAATGTGTTGCGTGCAGAATGTTGAATTTTAAATCTCACTCTAGTTTATAATAGCCAGATTTCTATAAAGGTTACAGAAAACAAAACTTGCTTTAAGCAGCTCAAATTAAGCTTTTTTTAAAAAAAAACCCTTAAAATCACAAAAGAAACTGTTAACTCCCAAGATGTTTGTTCTTCAGAATTTACTGCTTCTGTTGCCAAAAGCTTGATCTTCTCCTCCTCCCTCCCTGTAAATGTGAGTTTTGTAACAACAAATACTATTCTTCCTTTCAAGCTTTGCCAAGCATACTTCTCTATATTTTCCTGACCTAAATGTCCCCTCTCTTGATTCGCTGCTTCCAAAACTCATCAGTGGACTTTGGAATCTTTATTCTACTCTTGTGTACTTTTTAATGTGTGTTATATTTTTGCAGTTACAACTTCTAGCAATATTATTTTATTTGGGTAGGTAGAAACAGAGCTGTAGTCAGGTCTTAGGCGTGAGGGCTCACAGGAGCAGTTACAGCAAAGTAGCAAGGTACACTAATTAAAAGCAATTTTATACAATTATCAACTGTATTGTGCCTTACTGTAGAACATAGCATGTAATGAATATACCCGAGGAGTCTGCTAGGTATAACTTAATGTGCTATACTGGATTTATTGCTGTGACAGTAGTTCACATAACTGTATATAAATTATCCTGAGTATTGCTGCAACAGCAAGGGTTTGGTGTTGTGTTGCTAGTTCTGCTTGGAAAAATAAGTAGTTCTTTGAGAAGTCTAGCCTTTTCTGAACTCTGTGTGACCAGGATAACAATGCCAGCAGGACACGCGCTGTGTGCTTGCTCGTCAGATACTGCCCTCTTTCTGTATCTTCAAACAGTGAAACCAGGAATACTAGGTGTTTTATCTCATGCAGAGGTTTTTAAAATTTTCACTTCAGGAAGTATAACCTTCTCTGACAGTGCAATAATGTTCACTCTGTAAGAGTTGGTATAAAAATGTACATTCTTTTTGCACTAAGTGCAGTTGTGACTGTTTACAGGAGGATGTTGAACTACTGGTGAATGTTCTCACTTAATATTTAACTGGAGCACTAACTTTATATTGTAAAAGAAAATGCTTTGGACATCTAACTCTAGTAATAACTGACATCTAAATGTTAATGCCTCTTAAATATTGACTGAGGTACCTAATTTGCATGCTTAGTAGAAATAAGTTTTCTTCTGATCTTAAAAATGTCTTCCTTCTTCCTCCTCAGTTTTTTAAACTTGCTACTTAACTTGCCTGATGAGGCTACAAAGCTAAAGTGTTAGAACATCCTTTTTAAAATAAGAATTGTATTATTTCTGGTGCCCTAGAGCCTTTGATCTGGGCAAGGATTGACCCATCCTCTGTAGTAACTTCCTCTTAAGACTGGCAGCAGTGATTCGCAACCATCTGTCTTATCTCAGATAAGCACTTACTGATACTTTAAGGAGAACTGGAAGATGAAGAGATTCACAGGGCCATGAGATCTGTGAAGCCCTTTTTTCTAGGGGAGGCAAGTTTTATATACTTCTTTTCAACTCACCTTTCATGAATGAAAAAAAATTTCTTTTTCAAGTACAGATCTTTATTGTAATTTATCAGGTATGACTAGTCCATTTATATGAAAAGGTATGAATTAATATATAGTCTATAGTACGACATTGTTAAATGTACCAATATATTTTTGCTGAGGCTTTAGATTAGTAAGGCGCATACCTCTGAAGTACATATTCATTGTGTTCCCTTCTTTTTGCATCTGGTGAGATCTGCAGGAGATATTTATCTTTGTTATAAGAGGCCTGAAGAAACAGATTTAATGAATGAAATATGAAGGTTTGTGTTATGTATTAAGTTGTATGAATTGCGCCTCCAATTGTTACTTTTTTCCTTAGCCACAAAGTAGTTCACCTCAGTGACTTAACTATAATTGAAAGAGACAAAACCAAAGAAATCAACAGACAGTAACAAATAAAATTGGAAAATTTTGAGTTTAAACAATTGGTTAGCTGTTGGACTGCCATTATAACAGCATTTGACAGTGGGCAGTGGAAACTGTATGACAGTTGTCTGCAGCAGTATTTGAATGAAGCTACACTCAAAATGCGAAGTAGTGAGCAGGTGAATAGCACCCCCTAATTGATGGACACTTAATGAATTTTTTCGGTGTCTTTAAAAAATGTTGTTAGCAAAGGATACTATTCAAATGAGAAATTTGTACCAAAGGAAACTTTGAATTGGCGTTCAAAGGCTATACCTTGAGGAAACCTTAATAAACCTTGGTAAACTTTAGAAATATTTGCTTAACATTTTTCAGCTTCTTCATGAACTGTGGATGCTGGAATGTTGAAACAATTTTAAAGATTAAATTATTAGTATACTGTTAGTAGCATTATTTTTAAAAAATCCTGGGGATTAAAAGGCAGCTTAGGCTGTTAGGGAATCACAAGATAATTTCTGAAGATGCTTTTGCTTCTAATGAGTTATTTTTTGTAATACAAGACCTTAAAATACGTTAGTATAATGAAAACAATTATTGTCGTTAAGCTTTGAGCTTTTGAGCTTTGTATTTTCTTCTGAGGCAATATGGCAGGTCTCTTCTGAGAGAGGATACCCTTTATCTCATCTCTTCTTTTAGAAGTTCTGTACCTTTTTTTTCCTTTTTTATTTTTTTTTGTGTGTGTGTGTGTTTTTAGCTAAAGCCTTGAAGGTAATATTACCCAAAGTAAGCAAGGGGAAAAGGGAAGATGGAAAGAAAAGACAGTAAGAACATCTGCGCTGTCTGTATGCTGTATAGAAGGCGCATGTTTATAATGTTTAAATATATTCCAGAATCTATTATGGTCTCTTTAGTCATGGAGCTTGACTTTTCTTTTGGTTGTTGGTTTGTTTGGTTGGTTTGGGGTTTGTTTATGGTTTGTTGTTTGGTTGGGTTTTTTTTTTTTGTCTTTTTAAAATAGAGATTCAGAAGATGAGAACATGTAACTGCTGAGAGTTACAAGCCAGGGTGGCATTTTTGAGCTGCTGAACTGTTTATCAGCAAAAATACTGCAATGCTCAAAGCTCAACAATCTGTAGTAGGTAAACTGCTGCTGTGTATAATCAGCACAGTAGGTTAGAAAAGGTAGTGAGGTTTTTTATTTGGCTGTTCATGACTAAATACTTGTATCTACTTTTGGTAAGCCAAATACTAAACGCTATAGTGGCAGATTATTATTTGTGAAGTGCAAGTCAGTTCTTTGGGAGTTTGGGAAGGTAAAGCAAGCACAGGGATATATGTTTGTCATTTATACTGAATATTTCATACAAAATAATGGCATGAGAACATATTAAGTACAGCCATTCAATATGTGGCTCATTGGGTGAGTTGTGCTGTACCTGTGACAGCCATGATGGAGGGTTAATCCCGTGACTTTTAGCTCATGATCTTGGGATGGGTTAATCCCATGACTTTTAGCTCATGATCTTGGGATGGATTAAAAATGATATATGTGGACTTGAGAAGTGCCTTGGACATGTAAGATTTGGAACCGGCTATGTAAAAATGTTTGAAATGTAGAAAAATAGTTGCCCAGAGAAAAAAGGTGCATGACAGCATTATCACTTGGGCAAGAAAGGTTTGTTGCATATTTTACCTATTTGTGCAATTAACAACTGTATCTGTAGCTTTCACTGAGTTTGTCCTGAAACAGTAAAATTGACTGGTTTCTAAAAAACTAAGATGATACTAATTTTCTGTGTAGATCCCCTTTGAAAAGAAATATGAAGCTGAAATGATATTCAGTCTGAAATCTGACTGCTTTGATAGTCAAATCCTTTGGATTTGTTACACTTAGTATCAGGTACAAATATTTAGTAACCATTACAGAAACCATTATAAAATACCTCATCAAGGAAATCATCTCAAATTTACTAATAACTTCATAAAGGAAACAGGTAGCCTGGGGCATGTGGAATCCACATGCAAACTCCCTTCAAACTCTTTTAGAATACTCCAAGACTAGTAGGTTGCTCTGGATAAAAACCTGTACAGTAACTTTTTGTAGACAAGTGTGAAGAGGTATTTTGTAATAGCTTCTGACTCCAGGTTTGCTATAACTTTATAAGCCACTTTAAAACATGAGGCATGTGATTACCTCAGTTTATTACATAGGGATCACCCAAAACTGGACAAAAGCTGAAGTGTGTGCTGTTGACTTAAATCCAGCAAAACCTTTCCAGTAAATGTGATTGAGTTGAAAATCACTGTAGATAAGGAGTGACTGAAATGGGTTGCTGATAAGCACAGAAGCAAGAAAAGGACTATGAAATAATATGTCACTGCCATAGTATTTGAATGTTTCTTAAATGAGCAATGTTCTTGACTAAACATTGTATGCAAATACATGTATGTATGAAGTTATATCTGGTTAAAGTAATCAAACCTGTAACTGAAGACTATTCCTTGATAAATAATTAAATGGAAATGTCTGCAACATTAGTCCTCTGTCAATTTACATACTACAAGTTATTTTGAGGCCTAAACTGCAAGTAATGGTTGAAAATAACTGTACTGGGATTGTCAGAATGTATGAGGTTTAAGTTGTTTGTTGCAATGTTTTAAATTTAGGAAATAGTTGCAAATATTGACAACTGTTTCTCCCTTCTAATGCTGCTGTCTTTCAAAAGCCATTTTCTGCTGAAGCAATTAAAATGTTTTGTTGCTGCTTATAAGTAATACTTTTGCAATGCATTTTATAAGCATTCTTTTTTTAATACGACTAACTATCCTGAATTCACGTTTTTGCAAGCATCTTTTATATTTGGCACAAACGAGGCTAGTGCAACTCCTCTGAAGATGTAATTATACTGTAATAAATAATGCGTTATACTGTTATAAAAATGTTGATGAGGTAAAATCCAACTGGTGGCAGCATTTTATAGTGCCGAATGCAATGTCATGATATCTTTTTACAAAGTTTATTGTCATTTTACCTAAAGGTTAAAAGTATATGTTCTTTCCAAGTTTCTGAAATGTGATGATATCTTAGCATATAAATCCTAGGCTACCAAAAATAGCACATGCATATAACCAGTTGCATTTATCTTCTAATTCTGTTGTCTATTTTTGAATTGGAATCTTTGGGGTTTTTATTTGTTTTGGTTTTTGTACATGGATAACCTTTATTCTGCTGATTTCTTCCTCCCCAGTCTCATTTTAGCAAAATGAGAAGAAAAAGCCGAACAAGACCATAGATTAATCTTATCATTTGTTCCCAATGGGATTCTTAAAGTCCTGCAGATAGCGTTAAAACTGAATTTTATTTCCATTGACCTGTGTGCATTATATGTGTTAAGATAATTAAGACAGTGCTAAGGGAGTTGATGCAAATGAGCTTAGTTCTTGCTTTGCTAGTGAATATTAGTCAGGTATATTGTTGGAGTACTTGAATTAAATCACCAGAGAATCACCAGAGGATAGTAACATACTAGCTTTCTTTGCAATCAGGTCTTAGCCTCCTGTTGTAGAATGTTTGATTGCTCCACATACATGCATTTTAATGGCAATAAAAGGTATACCAGAGGTATCAGGGACAGAACTTTTAAAAGCCATGGAAGAGGCTTTTGTCTAAAACAATTTGTTCTCTTCTGTGGTTTTTCCATTCCTTTGATTAGTCTTTCACAATTGCAACTGAGACCTTCTGATGTAGCTTTTCTTCTGAGTGCATGTGTTTGCATTAATAGTTATTTAAAATAAAAAATGTTGATGAATTGTAAAATATAAGAGAAATATAGTTATTTTATATAAAATAAAACATAAAATATATGTTAATCTGTAAATGATTCTATGATTCTAATTACTCATTTCCTCTAGCATTTTATAAATATTTTTAAATAGTGTTTTTTCTTTATTATTATGCAAATTATTTAAAAACACTCTATTAGAAGTTGTTCATAGCATAGACTGTAAACTGCTGCTTTGTCTGCCTGTCACTTGGTGGTGATCTGTCCAGAACGGACAAATTGCTACTTGCGAATTGAACGCAGCTATGTGTTGGATAGTGTAAGCTGAAATATTTGCTATGCTAAAGGGTCAGAAGCCTTGAAATTTGACTGCTCTCACAACTAGTGGCATTTAAGGGAAAAAGAAAAAAAAAAAAGGCCAAGAATTAAAAAGAAAAAGCAAAACCCCTCCAAAAAACAGCTAGCAACAATAACAAAAAAACCCCCAAACCCAAAGCCCAAAGCCAACACAAAAAACAAACCAACTAGAAACAAACCAATACCAAATAACTGCAAATTATAAACTTAAACTTAAGCGAAATTAAATTAACTGTCTAGTATGGTAAAAGCAATTTGGAATTGTGTGATAGTTCTTGATATTCTTATCATTTAAGACTGCTTATGGTTCTATATATTTTGGTTGCAAGTAATTGGTGACTATGGGACTAAGTAAAAATTGAATTGTTAAAAGTTCATTCATCTTAATTGTTTGCTTTTTTGCATCTGGACAATCTCAACGTTTCTCTGCAATTTAGTTAAATTTGTAAGAAATATTTTTTACGGATTATAAAGCAAAAAAGATACCTCACAAAGAGCATATATAGGTCTATTATTTGTTTTTCTCTTAGTTGACCTTTAAGCATTTGAGCAGCAGTTTTACTCTTGTGGGTTTTGGGGAGTTGCTGTCTCAGGCTCAGAGTGGTTTTTGACAAGTTTTGAAATATGCAGCTCTTGTGTTCTGCAAATTCAGTGCTAGGCAGTGAGGTCATTGGGTAAAGATACTTCAGTCTGAGAACCTGAAAAAATATAAGGTAGAAGATTTGTTTATTTTGTATTTAAGGAGGTAGCGGATGGAGATGGACAGAGAGGGAAGTGTGGGGAAATAAACTTTTCTACACCAAGGAGATGGGGTTATGATTTCCCATGACCAAAAAAATAACTGTACTGTAGTTTGATATCACAGTGATTAGCCAGGACATCATGGGACAAACCTGAGAACATATCACAAGAATAAACCATCAGTTTGTTCAGTCTGTGACTTGACTCTGTAACCTAGCTCAGCCTTTTGAGGTTTGAGTTCCACAGGTTTGAGTACTGCACATAATGGCTGTGTGTATGTGTTTGTCATGGGAGTGTAAGTGCTTCAGGACATACCTATGCAATCATCTTTTTGTGTCTTTGGTTGTTATTTTGATTCTACTTGCTGTGCTTAATATCAGAATTCGTGGCTGCCATGGCAGGGGAAAGAATACTTTTGTGTAGTTACAGTTTCTGTAATTGATATTTAGTTTTGATAGCTGTGAATTCATTTTGTGTTAGTCTGCGCAGTAGCAAATGTTGCTTTTTTAGTTAAGAATTCCTAGCTGAAATATTTTGTCTGTATATTTTGATATTGCTCAGACATTATTTGAATGGACACTAAAGGAAACAAAGCTTTTAAAATCACATAGCATCACCATTCCTTCCTCATATAACATTTGAACACAATGGCCAGTTTGTGCCAGATTTTTGTGCAAAATCATCTTACTTTGATATAGCCGCAGCTGTTCCTCGAGCTTTGTGAGGAAAGGCTGTTCATGACCTTTATTTGGACGCCGTACATATGCTGCAGCAAGGGAGGCTCTCCTATTGGGGGGGATGGGGTGGGAAGGAAAATTCATGGTGACAGAGGTTAGATATTGTAACTGGTTCGAGGTGGTGTATCTCCATCTTTGAAAGCAAGTTTGCAAAGGAGTTGTTTCAGCAAGTAATTTGATGTATTGTTCTTGGTTGTATTCTCTGATAGAATGATGCAAATGTGTCACTCCAGGATATTCGACTCTCAGTTCCATCAAGCCCAGAACTGCAAGAACCTGAGACAACTTTTAAGGTAAATGACACCTATTTACTCTACAGGATAGGAGATACAAACCTGTTTGTGTTTAAGAAACCCAAACCAAAATGTGTATAACTATGTAGTGTTTCTTAAACACTTTAATCTTTCCAGTTTTGTTAAAATTGGTTTATTTGACCTTGTAAAATACATATGTACAAATGCTAGCACAGTTTAAATAATTAACATAACTTTACCTTTTGGTGTTTGTAACAGTCATGTGGAAATTAAGAGTAACTTCTTTCAAAAATTTGATGCTTACTTGATAAGCGTTAGAATTTGAAAAGAATTTTTGCTTTAAAGTGGAATCCTACGGTACTTAGTTACTTCCTCTGTTTCCTTACATTTATTGTAGACTTCAGTTTGAAATATCTTTAATCTAATGTAGGTTTTCCCTGAGATAATGCAGATATTGCAGAAGTAACCAATGTGAACTCCACAAAGATGAGTTTATTTTTTTAGAATGGGTATTAAAGGGAGAAGCAATCACAATGGGTGTTCCAAAAAAGTATCATCTTTTATGGTCATGGACTTGTAACGTCGTGCTTTATACAGTGGTAAGGTTTTCAAGCATTGCTTGGCTCATATTATAAAGTCAGTATAGAAAGATCACTGGTCTTGCACTTATGCTAGGGGACCAATACTTGCTGAAGATCCAATGGAATTAGAAGTACTTTTTGGCAGTGAAGAATGCTTATTTCTGTTTTGAAGGTCATCTGTCCAAAAGCTGTTTCAGGATTTAAGAGGCTTGCCAAAGCTATAGATCCATATACATCATCTTTTAGCAACCCTGGTTTCTGTTAACCCTGTTAACACTTAGGCTTTCTGTTCTCTTTATTAAATGTTGTCTGATGCATTTCTTTTGCCTATGATTTTACAATCATCTCCCTCAAACTCTTTAAGAGTCTTAGTCTTAATTCCTACAGGAAAAAGTATTGCTTTTTAACTTCTTAACAAAAAATGCTAGGAATAACTGACATTTTGAGTTGTCACTTCTTTAACTGATATTGGGGTATGGTTTGAAAAATTTCACAACAAATTGGTCTGGGTGTTATTCTAAAGCAGTAACTAATAAAGTCTTTGGTGAAACTGAGGTAGTAGATGTGTTCCCCTAGATTGAAGTATGTCCCTTAACTTATTATTTAGTGGCACAATTATAAAATACATTGAAATGACCTTGTGATGAAAAACTGTAAAAAAAAAAATAAAAATTCTTCAGTTTTTAGTAGGGTATATTCAAATCAGTTGTGCTGTTTGCATGCAGTAAATGTAGTTATGCATATGTTTCTATATGATTTTGTTTCTGTTGGTTTATATTAATGATTTTTAATCACTTAACCTTTAACCTTCAGTATATCCTCTTATTGGATAATGAGGACCATAGGTAGTTTGGTGGCTAGGGATGTTCACCTACCTGATGCCAGTTTCTTGTACAACAGATTAATTACTGTGTGAATAATACAACTAATTTACTTACTCTGAAAATCTAGTGGGTCAGCTTAACTCGTCTCTTACAGAGACTTCTAGTCAAGTTTCATCATTCTTCAGGTTATATGCCTACAGCCCATCTCGCCACATGAAAAGGAGAAGGAAAGCATGTGCTAATGTTACTGCCAATCCTCTATGAACATCTGATGTAATGTGTCCTGTAGAGGTGTAGATTTAGATTGTCTAGCTCTTATAGAAACCCCGTATTGCCCACTGTTCTATTGCAGATGGACGATCTGCTGAATGAGATCAGGCAGCTTAAAGATGAACTGAAGAAAAAGGATGAAACAATCAACCAGTTAGAGCATCAACTTGTGAGTATAATGCTAAACGCTTAACGAAATCCCAAGTGTGCCCCGCAGAGTGTAACTTCAATGGGTAATTCTTATGAAGGATTTTAGAGGGCTAGATATCTAATTTTTTCTGTACGTTTGCATTATAACAAAGGTAGATTTGGGTTCTGTTTAGAATCACCTCACTCATTGGTCTATGAATGTTCAGCTAGCAGACTGATTCTACGTGTTCAAGTGTGTAATTATTGAAAGGCAACTTAAAGAATATGGTGCCTCAGAAATTTAAGTGAATCAAAAACACTTTCCAAAATTCAACATTTATTATAGATTATTTCTAAATATACTTTTGGAAAAGAAGCAGTTGTACAGCCCTGTAAATACTAGTTTCTACAGTTTACTTGTATTGTGCTGAACTGTCAAGTAATATGTGGTATTTGGATACTGGGCCTTGAAAGTGCTTTTCTAAGAGACTTACTTTCTAACAAATTCTCCTTTTTTTTTTTTTTCTTTTTTGGGGTAATTAAGGCTACTAGATCAAACTGCCACAAGGACAGTCAAAAACCTACAGGGGCAGCATGCATGTATGCTGATAAATTTACGCAAACCTCCTGGAGGAGGAGTTCTGTGAGTAAAACATGCTGTTTCTTCCTGGGTATGATTTTCTCCATTTCATTCCCCAGTTCGACTACTTTTGCTGTCACACAAGTTGGCCTTGCTTAAGAGATTCTATGCTGTCTGTGAGAGTGATATCCTTCCTGCTCTTCATCTCTTGCATTCTTTTGCAACCCTTTTATTTAAACATTTATTACAAATATTCCTTTTAAAATAAGTAATTGAACTTTAGAAGTCTCCTGTTAAAATAATCCCCTATTACGCTATGTAAGTTACAGTCAATCCAAGCTGTATATCTAATCCTACATACTTTCTTATGTCCTCATTTTAAAGTCATAGGTATGTGTATTTTTTTTTATAATTAAAGTTTCATTGTTGATATTCTCACATTTACTGAGGAAAAGCAGCAATGTATTCGAAGTTTCTGTCCATAAGTGTAAAAAGAATGGTTAATCTTTTGTTTTCATATTTTAATTTTTTTTATTTTATTTTTATCATTTATTTGAATAACTGGAATTGTTCAAAAAATAATTGGTTGAAAATCACTTTGACGAAGGACATCTTCATTCCCATATTTTGTTGCATGGATCACATTTGCTTCATGTGTCTTTATGGAACACTACTAGAATACTTAAGATGGGGGAGGGACAACGTATTTGGTATTAAATAATAATAAGGAATTACCTTTGAATGATAAAAAAGCCTTTTGTCAGTTACCTGTAAATAGTCATTGGGTCTTGAAGCTATTGCTCTAGCAAAAGAATTCTAAGAGATTTCTTTAAAAGGTTTAAAATGGGTTAGATTTTTGTTTCTTTGTTTTTGCCCTGCCTTGAGTTACTTGATGGAAGGCTGTAGTCCAGATAATTTACCCCTGCTATCCTTTTGAAATTACTCTTTTAAATATGTAGTGCTAAAATAGAAATGCCACCATTCTGTATGTTCACCACTTCCTAGCAAACAGCGTTATCCTGTTGACACCATGCTTTCCAGCAGTCTTCTGCCTGATAAGAGCCCAATATAAAAAGATCATAACCTTAAGTCGCTTTTAGTTTCCTTTGACACCTCTGTTCCAGAATGTATGTGTAATGTCTTTCCTTATCCTGTTTGTTTCTCTTTTCCTGTTACTTTGAAGCTTTTGAGCTCTTCTGTTGTTTCTGTTTCCCAGGCTTTAACTTCATATATGTGATTGTCCTGGGTTTAGCAGTAGCAGTCATTTTTTCTCCTTGGTAGCTGGTGCAGTGCTGTGTTTTTGACTTCTGGCTTGGGAACAGTGCTGATAACACCAATGTTTTTAGCTACTGCTTAGAATGTTTAGACTGACCAAGGACTTTCTGGGCCTCCTGCTCTGCCAGGGAGGAGGGGAAGCGGGGAGGAAGCAGAGACAGGACACCTGACACAAACTAGCCGAAGAGGTATTCCATACCACAGCATGTTATGTCCAGGATGTAACTGGGGACAGTTACTGGGAAGGGGAGATTCTGCTGGGGTGGGGCTGGGTACCAGTTGGTGGTGAGCTGTTGTATTCTCTTCTCTTGTTATTTTCCTTGTCATTTTTTATCATTGGTAGTAGCAGTAGTGATTTGGGTTATGCCTTAGTTACTGGACTGTTCTTATCGCGACATGTGGGAGTTGTATTCTTTCAGTTCTCTTCCCCATCCCTCCGGGAGCTGAGGGAGGAAGGGAGGGGAGTGAGTGAGTGGGCTGCGTGTCAGGGCTTAAACCATGACAGTGATATTATTAATTAGAAATTTTTTCTTGTGGATATTATTACTAGGCTAGTGGCCATTGTTGTTTCCATGTTCCTTTTTGTTTTCGTGTCCCATTTTCCACACAAATGCAGAAACAGATTAGTAACCATTGAAAGTTACTTGCAAAGTACAGAGCATTATTTTGAGCAACCTGTGGTATTAAATGATAAGACAAAGATATTGGAGAAGATGGGGAATGTGAGTTGATATCTTGGGTAAAAGGAGTCATTTAGCCCAATTATCTGTTTTGGTTAGGTTGCTCAGTGTGTTTCTTTAATGCTATTCAGTGGTTTTGTTTAAAAAGATGCTTTTGTTCAGGTTAAGTAAGAGGGTTTGTTTTGGCTTTTTTTATTTAAAACCCCTCTATTGTACTCATGGTTTGGTGTCTGTATGCATGTGAGTTCCTGTATAGAATCATAGAATAGTTAGGGTTGGGAAGGACCTTAAGATCATTTAGTTCCAACCCCCCTGCCATGGGCAGGGACACCTCACACTAAACCATGTCTCCCAGGGCTCTGTCCAGCCTGGCCTTGAACACGACCAGAAATGAAGCATTCACAACTTCCCTGGGCAACCCATTTGAGTGCCTCACCACCCTCACAGTAAAGAACTTTTTCCTTATATCTAACCTGAACTTCCCCTGTTTAAGTTTGAACCCATTACCCCTTCTTGAAAATGGGGTTATATATTTCCCTTTTTCCAGTCATTGGGAACTTCACTTGACTGCTATGATTTTTCAAATATAATGGGCAGTGGTTTAGCAACTTCATTTGCCAGCTCCTTCAGGACCCTGAATTTCATCAGGTCTCATGGACTTGTGCACGTTCAGGTTCTTAAGATGGTCTCGAACCTGATCCTCTCCTACAGTGGGCCTAGGGTCTTCATTCTCACAGTCCCTGCGTTTGCCTTCCAAGACTTGGGTGGTGTGGTCAGAGCATTTGTCAGTGAAAACCAAGGCAAAGAAGTCATTAAGAACCTCAGCCTTCTCCAAATCCAGGGTAGCCAGTTCTGTTAACTTCCAGAGGGGGCCTGTGTTGTCCCTAGTCTGTCTTTTATTTGCTACGTACCTATAGAATCCCTTCCTGTTACCTTTCACAACCCTAGCCAAGTTTAATTCTAACTGGGCCTTAGCTTTCCTAACCTGGTCGCTAGTTTCCCAAACAGCATCCCTGTATTCTTCCCAGGCTGCCTGTCCTTGCTTCCACCTTTTATAAGCCTCTTTTTTCCTTTGAATGTTCCTCAGCAGCTCCTTATCCATCCAAGGAGGTCTCCTGGCCCTTCTGCTGCACTCCCTTCTTGTTGGGGTGCAACACTCCTGAGCTTGTAGTAGGAGATCCTTGAATATAAACCAATACATACCAATATATGTATATGATACTCATAACTATGTGTGTAGGCATATGTTCATTAGATGCACATTATAAACATCTTAGTATTTTTATCTACATATAAAGTTTCACTTGAAAATTGCTAAAGCAATTGGGAAAATTCATGAAGTATTGATAAATTTTCAAAGTACATTGCTTTTTCAGGAGCTTTTATTTGTAAATGATAGCTGAGAAGTTTTGAGGAGAATGTGTGGGTTTGGTTTTATTAAATGTCTTATTTGTATAGTTACATTTTTTGTGGTTTCTGTAAGCAAATACAAATTGGTACGAGCTCCTTGATGTGGGATTTCTTAAAGTGGGACAGTAGTCTTGCTTGTTGTAGCCAAGTTTCAGTTCTTGACCTCAACTTTCCGGTTCTACAGTTTCTCTGCTAACATGCATTTGTGTATTTGTATGCTTCCTTGCATGGCTTAATAGAAGGATAAATGTCGAAAAAACCTTGGCATGAAATCATTGTTGATCTGTAACCCAGTGATATAAAATATTGCTTGCAACAGAAAGAAGAGACAGTTGGCTCTATTTTCTTGAGGTATGAGTACAATACATGGAAACAGCAGGAGACACTCAAGTAAACTATCTTCACTTAAAATCAATTTTATTAACATTTCTGGTTGGTTTAATATAATGGACTTAAGAGCACAGGCTGAGAAAAGTTAAGTTTATTGGTCCTAAATGTAGTATGAATCATGAAATGTAGTTAATGTGTTTGAAATTATGAAGTTTTTATACAGACTACACTTTTGTAAAACCAAACTGTAATTGAAGTCTTGGCAATAAGAGAATAGCTCCTTTGAAGCTTTTATAAGCTTTTGGTTTTGCTCCTTTAAGCTTGGTAATAGTTATCAAAGTTGATGAGTATATAACTATTTCATGTTTTCTTATAATTGTTGAACTGCCACTCACTTTAAATGATGGTGAATATTAGGAAGTTAATTTAGTTTGGTTTTCTACCTTTCAAGATTATTGTGACAGTTACCAAATTCTGTCAGAGCTGATACTACATGTTGATTTTTGAAGCCTCTAAAAGTGTCTAGAAACACGCAGTAAATTACTGTTTCAAAAAGTACTTTAAATGCTTCCAGAAATGTCCTTAACAAACATTGTTAATATGTAGTGTTTCATAAAGAATAGATACTAGAATAAACTAGTAAATCAGCTACTAAGGGATTTCAGTTAGGAATTTAAGACCATATGAGTTGCAATTTATTGCAATTCTACAGTCCATTTGAAATAGCTAATATTTCTGATCACTTCGTGGTTCTCCCAGTAAGTGGACAAGTGCAATCATTAAATGTACTCTTTAAAAAGTCATCTTCTTATCTGTTTCTTTATTACCAGATATTTCTAGAACATTGCCCGTCCTGATGTGATTATAGACTTGTCTGTAATGATTCTCTTTAGAGACCATTTTTTCAAAATACTTTTAAGGTTGTGGGCTTTTTCCTATTTAAAGACAAATATGTACATAAATAGAAGCTATGTAACTTTAGGTTAATCCTTGAAACTGAGTACTTGTGTGATAAAACTTACTGGCTGAAAATAAATGTTAATTCATAGGTAGTTACATATTGCTTAGCTACTGTGTCTGTTACATGGTAGTTTTGGAAGTAATGTCCTCACACTGTGCTCAAAATTAACGTTATCCAGCTGTTCATATAGACAGTGAAAACTTACAGAGAAGCATTATTTTTACTTAGCCATCCTCAGGATAAAGGCTTGATAAGTATTCACTAACAGGGTAGATCATGATGTGTCTAGAAGAATTTCTTACAAAGTGATCTCTTATGTGGAATTCACTTTCAGTAAATGGATGTCTATCATTTAACTATCATGGAAGAAAGAAGACAATACCAAACCAGGAGGAAGGCATTGAGAATAACTTACATTGAACTGAGGTCCAGTTCTGTGGCATAATGCAGCTCCTCCTATTTCATGTGTGCTCTCTTATGCCCTGTAACAGTAGTTTAGTGTAAAGGAAAAGCTGATTTTTTTTTTTGAATTTGTACTTACCCAGTACACAGTAATGAGAATAAGCTTTGCTTCCTAACTGTTCATTCTTTTCTGTGGTAAAATGACAACAAAAAACCTCAGTTCACATGGAAGCATGTATATTCTTTGCTACACTTCTTCATACTTCAGCACTCAGATATTATTTACCTTCCAGTTAATTATTGTTCCAGTTTGTCATTCCAAAGCCTTTCACAGTGGTTGTTTTGATGAATTTTTGGTCATTTTGGTTTTAGTATCTCCTTCAACCTTAGCATTGAATGTCCTATATGCTTTGATCCTGCAAATATGAATTTAAACTTCCAGGTTTTGAAGCCTAGTCACTATATTAGTATTTATGTTCACATTTAGACTAGGTTTCCCTCATTGTCTAGTATTCTGCTGTTTTCTTGCTGATCCGTTATAATGTACATTCTTGGTGGGACAGAACCACAGCTAGACTAGATAGTCATGTTGTGCATCTGTTTCTTGTACTGTTACAGCGACTGAGCATAACATGTAGGCACAGACACAGAAGAGAGATCTTTTAAGCCTTTCACAGGCAATTCATGTTCGTTTAGTATAAACCAGCATGTAAGACCTGTTTTGGTTTGGTTTTGGGTTTTTGGGAGGGTGTTTTGGTTGGTTGGTTGATTTTTTGGGCGGGGGGTTGTTTCGGTGTGGTTTTTTTTTGGTTTTTTTTTCCTGAATACTTTGAAAAAAGACTATTGCATATCAGAACTGCTCATTCATAATCCCTTTCTGGGTGCTGGGCTTAGCAAGAGGAGACTGCTGCAAAACCATCTGGTTTGCATTGATAGTTAGGTATATCATTCTAGGTTTGTTCATAATGTGAAGCTTTAAGGTTGTATAAGACAACTGGATATGAGATGCAGCAAAAATCAGCTCTTGCAAGTGCTCAGAGGTTCCAGATGTATCAAAAAAAATGGATCTTTTCTGTATTTGTTCCTGCAACAGAAAAGAATTTTAAAGCAGTAGCTGGTTAGGATGTTGGGAAAAGAGCAAATTATTGTACACCAATAGCTTAGAAATCTTGTCCTTTTCTGGCAGAAGCAATTTTGTTCATGTGGTTGCTTATTCTAAGGTTGAGGGTTTTTCATAGCAGTAGAAAACCCTGGTCTTAATAATTTTATAGTACCCATTAAAATAAAACAAACACACCAAAACCTACCATCCTCAAGCTTCAGAACTTCATGATATGTTTAGCAGCATTTCTACAGTTCATCAGGATTTTTGAAGAGCATTCATCATTTTGTTCTGGTTTGTAGGCTGCATTATTTCAGCTCCTGTTATTTTTCCACTCCCAAGTCCCCCATTTTGCCTGATGGTTAAAATTTTGAATTGCTGCTTCTTTGGGATGTTTTTGCTATTTAACAATTCTAGCATCTGGGAAATGAGATCAATGGGATTTAAGTTCAGTGGCTGGATACACATAACAGCTTGGGGGAGGATCTTGTCTGACTGCTGTCTTACATTAACGTGCAGTTGGAAAAACTTGCCTCAGGTTAGACTTCAGAACCCAGAAGAATCCCATCAAATGTTTTGGGGATGTTTTTTATTGGAGTTGAGGTAAGTCACATTCTCATCTTGCAATTCTAACAGATGAATTTTATAGTTTTGTAGACTCTTTTTAATAAGCATAAAATACATTGTCATTCAGGTTTTTCTTCCCTGTATTTAGGAGAAAACTGCCACATTTTCTATGTATTTTGAAGAAATGTGCTTATTAGTGTGTTTTTCTTTTTATCTCTTCTTTGGATTTCTTGGGAACCTCAGGTCATACTTGACTAATGGAAGGGGGTGGATGTGAGTTTTTAAAGGAGAAAGCTTTGTAAATTTCATGGGCTCTTGTAAAATACTATCAAAAGTCATCTTTTCAAAAGCCAGGCTTATTCGCAGATACTTACCTCTTAATGTGCTGTATCTTTGGGGTCAGTAAAGCCATTATCATTTGTGAAATCGGTGTAAATCAGAGCAACCATCTTAGTAAATTCCCAGTGCTGTATTTCGTGCTCATTATTTGGTTTAATTGATGTTGATTTTAATTACCTTAATTGATACACAATTAAACAGTACTTGTTATGATTTTTATTTTTTATTACTTTTTTTTTACAACTAAGACATCTGGTATTTATTTGACATATGCCTATATGGAGCAGTGTAAACTCTCAAGATGGCTGCCAGAGGAAGAGCTAGTTGTTCTTCTCAGACTGTAGAATATTCTTCAGCAATCAGGAGAAGGAGAATGAACTGTGTCTGGAGGGCATTTCAGTCTAGCAGACAAAACACTAGAGGAGGTTACTTGTGCTTTCTTCGTTTACTTCTCTAGTCAGAGTAATGATTAAATATCATGAAGAACTATTGAGAAGACTATACTTAGTTGTGAGGCTTTGAAGTGCCAGTATAGATGCTTAAAAATTACTAGAATATATCAAGACATCTAAATATTTCTGTGCTTTTACAATAGTATCAGAACTGGTATGTAGTGCAGCTGGCTTGTGCTTGCCTTAATCTCTCAAGTGAGGAAGGGAGGGAATATAAAATTTTCTCCTCTTTCCTTAATGCATTAAAGTTTTCAAAGAACTCTGTAAAGAGCTCGTTGCTAACTCAAGTATTTACAAGACGAGACCTATGATGATTATGTGCTTTTTACTCTCTGGAGATTGTTATGTTTAGAGAATGGAAAGAATGTGTTGTTGTTCCTGATTTAGGATGAAATGTGAACAGGCCTGAAAAATTGTTTGTTTGCACAACACTATGAAAATCCAAAGCTTTTGTTAATGTCTCATCAATCATTGATTGATTAATCTTTTCCAGGATATTGCTGTATTTAACACCTACTCAGCTGATGCAACATATTATATCATTTTGTCATATTGCTTGACTGAAGCTAGTACTGTTGTTCTTCCATGCGGCAGTCTAAAAATTGTGTTGGCATTAATGGCTGCTGATGGAGGACTGTAAGAACATGTTAGGTAATCAATATCTCCATCTAGAGATAATTGGATTAAAGAACTGGTTTCATTTTGGATTTTACTCCAGTGATTGTTTTGTGTCTGCTTATGGAGAAGAATAAAGAAGCCTTGTCAGATTTTTATTTTATTTTATTTTATTTATTTTATTTTATATTTTATTTAATTTAATTTTGTTTTATTTTATTATTTTATTTATGTTATGTTATGTTATGTTATGTTATGTTATGTTATGTTATGTTATGTT
>WYDI02012110.1:5278-15955 GCA_009867235.2 Psittacus erithacus
TCGTGGCCCTCCTCTGGACTTGTTCCAACAGTTTCATGTCCTTTTTATGTTGAGGACACCAGAACTGCACACAATACCCCAAGTGAGGTCTCAGGAGAGCAGAGTAGAGGGGCAGGATCACCTCCTTCAACCAGCTGGCCACGCTCCTTTTGATACAGCCCACGATACGGTTGGCTTTCTGGGCTGCGAGTGCACACTGCCAGCTCATGTTAAATTTCTCATCTTACCATTTTTACCTGTTTGCATTACAGAGCTTTTACTATTGATGGAAAATCTGTGAACCCCCACCTCTAAGTTGAGTCATCGAGTCATGTAGCCATTACTGCAGATTTCAAGACCAGAGCTAATGCTAAAGACAACATCCTACCATAGAGATAATGCAGGTAAACAGATACACACACACTTAGAATTTTTTCAAAAAAAATGCATTTAAAAGGTGTAAGTAGTAAGGCTGTCCTTTCATATGTCCCACAACTTATTTTTGTAAGCCTACACAATGCAGTAAGTTTTGAAGTGTAATTTTCTAATACCCTCAGCAGTTCTGCAAATATAAGACTTAAGTGTATCAGCTGTTCATGAACTCTAGTCCGCCACATTTGTAAGCAACAAGGGACTAGCCACTTGGACTAAAATTATCTGCAAGAAGACTTATTTAGCTGTCCCAGACCATAAGATATTGTTCAGTCTCCTCCTGATAGCAGAACAGACTGCAGACATGACGTGTTCCCTAGCTCTCTGTAATTATAGGAAATTTATTTCCCTAAATATATTTTGAGGAACTAGACCACATGTCACACTACAAAGGATTATTTACAAGTTTTAAAAACTTTCAAACTTTATCTGTTCATAGTTCTTTATGTCTTTCTGATCATCAAATCATTCCTGCCAATAGACCCAAGTGTGATAAAACACTGAGGCACAGGAAAAAAGACTTCTGCTATTGAATGTGGCCTGGCAAAAAACTCCCTCAATTTACTGATAGTGTTAAGTCTCATATCTCTGAAAATAGTTCAAAGTACATTATAGTGCTTATTTATTGTGGTACGTACAGTGTAATTAGCACTTCTCTTCTTCCTGTTGTCTTTTTTGGAATAGCCATTGATTTTGCATTCATAACATGCTTCAGGTGACAAAGCATTATCTTCATCAGCATCTCCATCCAGTGGCAGGTACTGGCCTTTGTTAAATCCCATCCCTGAGACACAGTGGCTGTTGAACAGAAACATCTGTTTTAGTAACTTCTTGCAGTTTTATGAATTGTCCTGTTAAATGGGAACTGAGTGTATGTAATCTGTACCACAGTCTGTATCCCCTTTCCTTTCCCTTTCCTCAACAGGAGATTTTTGCATTAATTTTCTTCATGCTAATGTGGCATGCTGAATGAAATACAACCTTTGGCTGAATGCCTTTAGGGTTTTTTTAATTATAATTTACAAGTTTTACAAAGAAACAGAACAAAACTAGCTTGCTGTGAACTTTGGAACCAAAGTATATAGCCATTGTCATGTACATGTTCGTGTTTAATGTTCTGGGTTGATCAGTGTGGCTTAACCCCTCATGATCTCAGTACAGATGGCATCTAGTTTTATGCAGTAAGAATTCCACATTGAGCAGGTTTGTGAAGGAGTGTTCTTGTGCTGATACTAAGTGGAAAACAGAACTAAATTGCTCAATTTTACTTATATACTAGATTCAAAATGTGTCATGCTGCATGTAATTTTTTCCAGCTTATGGATATTGGGAGCAAAGGGAGTAGAAAAGATGACTTAGCAGCCTGTTCTTCATTTGCACTTCTGTTCTTTAGCCTGACTAGGTTGGTCCAGCCTTTTTTATAGCCCTCTGAATGTATCTTTGATGAATGACTTTGTGGAAATACTCACCCTTGTCCAACTCTGTAATAGCCAGGTGGGCAGCCACAAAGATAACCACCTTCAGTGTTGGAACAACCATAATTGCAGGGGTTCTTGGTAGAAGAACACTCATTCACATCATGGCATGCACTAGAGAATTGGTCATACGAAAATCCAGATGGGCAGGCACACTTGTAACTTCCAAGTGTGTTGTAGCAAGAAGCAGAGCCGCATAAATTAGGATTGGAGCATTCATTTTCATCTAGTAAACAAACAAAATAATACTGGCATCTTCCAATCTGATAAACATCAGGCAAGCATGATGTAGCTAAGAAATCAGAATATCTGCAAGTCCTAGTGCTCTGCTACATCCATGACCTCATTACCCCATACAGATTTGATTCCTGAAGAAAAAGGACATTGGCAAAGGTCCCAAACACATACAACTGGGCTGTTAAGTACGTCAGGATAATATTACTGTTAAACTTATACTGACTCAGTGTTTCCCCTTCCTTCAAGATAAGTCTGCTGTTTTGCTTAAGGGTCCTCTTTCCTCTCGCAGGGCAAACTGCTATCATATAAGGTCAGTCCACAGAGGAGAAATGAACTAGAACTCCAGTCATACTCCAGGCATGACAGTGTTCCTGAGCACCTAGTGAGGGAGTCAAATCAGCAGATACTTGTGGTGGAAACCTGCAGGCTCTGTGAGTGGAAAGACAATCTAAATATCAGCCAACCAAAAAGAAAGAGAAAAGGAAGTATCATCATCTTCACCTTGTGGGTGTTGACTTAAGATAAAGAGAAGAAGACTCCTCCAGTCTGTGGGACTGATTTTATTCCAGGCTATATTGTGAAAAATGAATGAGGAAAGCAGCTTTTTATATTGAAGATCATGCTTTTGACAGCTGGCATGTGTTATTTTATTTATCTTACCAAGGTAGTGTTTCCCTGCAGGTGTTTTCTTCTCCAATATCATTAGTGCATGCTTTACCATTCTTGTCTGCGATTACTAGGAGATACATTCTTCTGAGGACTATCTCTAATGTTCAGAGACTGTAGCTAGTCTGGAATTCTATGGGAGTTGTTTGTTGTGTTCCTGTCAGTCCCACACCAGTACTTTGCTTTTGTTGCTGCAGAGCAGTATTAAGGCGTGATGATAGTGGCTGGGACTTCAGAAAAACTGCTTGATATACTACTTAATGAAAAAATGGATACAATAAACTAATTTACGTGTCTAGAATCAGAACAGTAAGTTTAATCTATAAGAAATGTATTGCAGGGCTCACAGCCATCCTCTGATTATGACACTTTTGACAGAGAACCAAGAAAGCAAACTTGAAAACATAAGTATGTTATGATGCCTTGTGAACTGTACAAGATGAAGTTGTTTGTGTGATGGTTTTTATTAAAAGGATAAAATTCCCACTTTTATTTGGTATGGGAGTTAGCTTAGTTCATTGTGAGGGTGGTGAGGCACTGGAACAGGTTGCCCGAAGAAGTGGTAAATGCTCCATCCCTGGTAGTGTTCAAGGCCAGGTTGGACAGAGATGAGGCATCCCTGCCCATGGCAGGGGGGTTGGAACTGGATGATCTTAAGGTCCTTTCAAACCGTAACTATTCTATGATTCTATGAAATGCAGAAAAGAAATGATGGACTGAATGAGCTACACCTACAATAAAGCTGCTGAGCTTATTAATTTGTCCTTGTTCCTGCCAAAATAAATAATATTAGCCTTAGACTGTATTTTGGAAGTAGGAAACCCTTAATGGTGATGTTGAGACTATTTCTCCCCATTCACTACAGATGCTATTCTGTAGTATTCTCAATTTGCTAACATAGCGAATGGTTCTTACTGATTAATGTTGGGATTTTTTTCCTTTTTTTTTTAAGTTTTTTCCCAGAAAAGGTATTTAGATTGATACTTTCAAAAAAGCTTCAAAGAACATCTTTCCACTTTTTCAGATGGAGATTTTTATGAGGAGAATGGAGTCAGAATTTAGGCTTCACCAGGAAAACTTGTCACACAGAGTTTCAACAGGACGAATGTGTTTCCTTGTTACTTTACGTCATTGATTTATGTTGGGGCATAGTAAATGTGTGGAAGGAGGGGGAGAAAGTTAAAAAAGATCTGTGTCTGTATACTCTTTGTTCTGTCCATTCTTGTCTTCGCCTAGCAGTCATCACTATAAATATTACGACACCTGTGCTGATTAAACTTATTCTGTGCTGTTTCCTTACCAACACATTGATTCCACTGGTAATGCTGAACATATCCTTGTGGACATCTACATCTGTATCCACCCAAGGTGTTTTGGCAGCCATGCTGGCACCTATGGTTTCCATCACATTCATCCACATCTTTGCAATCCGGAGAGAAGCAGAACATGAAAGAACACATGACTACACACAGTGCCAAATTACACTATTCACTTTGATCATAATCATTGAAACACCCACAATTATGACAGAGGACTTCTGCTGTAAGATGGAGACACCACTGAGGCTGGTCTTTTGAAAAGCCTGACATCAATTAATGTAGTGTTCTTTCTATCTATTGATAATCCAGCCAGACCTTGTGAGCCTTTATATTACTCAGATTTGTAGACAATCTGCCATTCCTGGTAAGGCCATAGGATGTTGCTTTGATGTAATGTTTAGAATCTGAATGGTTTATTTTTTATTTCAGTTTTCAAACCAACTATGTAGGACTAAGCTTTCAGTTTCCTGGAACATACTGAAGTGTTTGAATATGAGGAATATATAACAAATTTGGATATAAAGTGCTTATCTTTGCAGGAGTATTCTGTTATATCTGTCTTTGACATCACAGGATTCACTAGAAATAGAAGTAGGGATTTGCAAAAAATTTGACATTCACTAGTTACCTTCACAGTTTAGTCCAGTAGAATCCAGAGAAAATCCCCTTTGACATTCACAGATAAAACTTCCAGGGGTGTTTTGGCAAATTCCTTTTGATCCACAAAGCGATGGTTGAGAAGCACATTCATTGTTATCTTGAAAATGCAGAGGAGAGAGAAGGTTGGTACACCTAGTGGCATGATTTTAGACATGTTCATATAAAATTTCGGAAAATGCTGAAATCCACAGAGGTGCAATAGTTTATTTTAAAATATAAGCTTTTCACATTTAAATGCCAGATGACCTGATGAGTCATGTAGGGCTATGAGTAAAAACTGGAAATGCAAGTTGTAATTCAGTTGTGTGTAAAAGACCCAGGTATGTAATTGCTGACACTGGAAAAATGCTGCACTTCTGTATCAGCTGCACCAAGATAGTTTCAGTTGGCAAGATTCATGTGAGTGTTTAAGATCTAAAGACATCTGTATTAAAAAAGAAAATGCAGGCTGGTTTTGCTTAACTACATTTTTTATAAGATTTTTATACTTTATCCCTTTGTCTCCCTGTGGTTATACTTAGAATATAGTAACATTTATTAAATATGAACAACCTACTAAGCAAGAAAATACAAATGGTAGATAAGAGTGATACAGCTATAACTGTAGCTTTTCAAAATCTGTTTTCTGGACTACTGGCACTATTTCTCTGTATTAATACTGTTTATAAAGAGCAGAAGAAATGAATGAGAATTGAGAATGCTGTTTTAACAGAAAAATCTGATGCAAGAAAAGTAATGTTCTTCTTACCAATACAAGCTGTGTGATGTTGTGTAAAACCAGGTGGACATTTGCATGTGAATCCTCCAAGTGTGTTGACACAGAGAAACTGACAATTGTGTTGCTTGGTTTGACATTCATCAAGATCTGAAATAAGAGATGTTGTCTTAAGAAAAGTCAATAAAAAAGAGGTAGACTTATTCTAACCAGAAAAAATATCCCGCTTCAAAACTATTTCCTTTTAAGTCAAACTGCAACAAAATTTAAAGTCACTTTCTTTACCTTTGCACGTCTTTCCATCTTCTTGACGAATGTAGCCCCGAGGACATGAGCACTGATAGCTCCCTTCTGAGTTCTTGCAGATGAAATTGCATGGTTTAGGAGACTGGGAGCACTCATCAAGATCTAAAAAGAGAAAATGTTAAGTATCTTTTGTACTGATTTCTTTGTCTTTGAAGGGTGTTTTCTAAACAGCACTACATTTTAGAGAAGAACATTTGTAGAAAAAGTACCCAATTTACATTTGCTCAGAGTTTTCTATATGGATGTGTTGCTGTGGAGTTTCTGTGGAGTTGCCACTACAGTGACAAATTGAGAGTCTTGAAAGACTAATAGACTACAGTGACAGTGCAATTAATATTTTCACTGAAAGACAAAAGTATTTCTGGGCATTTTATGGTATACTTAGATGTGTTAACCAACAGGAAAGTGCGAAAATGTAGACCATGAAGTAATGAGCTGGTTTGTCAGTCAAAATGGTTATACTGCTGAAACATATTTCAGTATTCATTTTACTGCAGGAATATTGCTAGTACAGCTTGTTTCTTTATATCCTCAAGTGAAATACAAAAACACAAGTGTGTATTAAGAAAGAAAAGATAGAAAAGAGAGAAAGAGAAAAAAGTGCCTTGATACAAAGTCTACAGAGGTTGATATGTCTTTACGTACCAATTAAAAACCATAACTGATGATTAAGATCCTGAATCTTACCATTACAAGATGTGCCGCTTATGTCAGTGGTATAGCCAACTTTGCAAAAACATCGGAAAGAGCCCATAGTATTAATACATTGTCCATTTCTACATAGGTTTAGCATGACCTTACATTCATCAATATCTGTATGGAAAATATTAAAAATGTATTTTTTCAGTTTTAAATTCAACTTTTTCTTCTCTTCCATGTTTGCATTTGCTTCCAATAGGCACTTCATCCTTTCTTTCTCTTTAAAAATAAATCTGAATTTAAAGTCAAACATTCTTCAAACTTTCAGTATCATTTTTTGTATCAAAACCTTCCTGAAATTTTATTGGGTATTCATGTTACAGTTCTGTTAACTCAAAATACAAACCCCATAGATGTGAATTTTCTTATGACCAGTTACATGATATCAAAAATTTTTCGCCACGATTTAAAACTGAATGCTAATTTCTGCTTCCTGTGTGAAAACAGTAACCGCAAAGAATTCAGTGAGACTGTTGTGAGAAAAGCTGTTACTGCCTTTGCCACGTACGCAACTTTTCAGCATTCAAAAGCTTTGGGATCATTTCTAGCTTTTAGTCACTGGTTGGTACTTCCTATTTTAGAACCCAACCCTGAAAATCCTGCACAGCTGTAAGTATGCTGATTGCAGCTACTGTTTAAAGGTGTTTTTCATTTCTGGTCTCGCAGCAGCATTTGAAAAATCAAGCTCTGTTGTTTCACAGGAAATTCTTAGAAGGAACTTCAAAGAGAATTCCGCATTTCCTTAAATATGTGAGCATATTCTTTTTCCCTTTTCTGCCTCTTTTCATCCCTCCAGAATACCTCTTCCATCTGTAGTATAGCCTGGTCCATGTGGACAGAGATTCTTATATTGGGTGGTTCTGGGAAGCGGACAGAGCTCACACTGGTTACCCCAGCCACGGCCTCCATCACAGCAGCACTCAGATTTAGTGACAAGATTCCGGCTGCTTGAAGCCATCTGACACATTGTCTGTAAAACTTCAGCAAAGCAAAACCCTTGGCGATTATCTGTAAGAAAGAAGTAAAGAGATCAAGAAAGAGTACGAGATAAACATCTGATCCATCTAGCATCTGACGTATTATTCTGGCTCTCTGTCAATGCATGCAAGCACTAGAAGATATTAGCAACCAGTCTATGAAGTCTAATTTGACTTAGGCTTTCAGATTTGTTGTGCCTTCTGATAATCTGCTGCCATTACAAGTGTATTCCAGACATACCTAAAGTTCAGTACCTGCATGAGTTGGATACAAGTTTTACTGCTAGGAAATTTGTGCCCTGGGGCATATCTGGTAAGCTTGCTTGATAGTAAAACAGGCTGTGGGCCAAGCTGAGCTTCAAGTTGAGCTGCATTTGAACTGGGGTTAGAAGTTTTCCTTTGTTCTAATGGCAAATATAGCATGTCTGATCATCTGTAATTACCCTGCTGTTGTTAAATGACAACATCCTTAGCACTTAAAAGTGTCTATGCAATCCTGTACTTTTTCAGTGGTACTCCTAATTTTCATTCAGGACAAAGAAAAAAAAAATTATACTGCCATACTGTTGATCTGTCCCTTTCTAATTATATTTTCCTTAATTGTTAAACCCTTTAGTTAGTATCTGTCAATCACTAAGGTGGAGCAAAACTTCAGAGTCATTAAGCTCCTGCAAGTTTCCTTCGAACAGGTAGCTGAGGAAAGCAGAGATCCCAGCTTCCAAGTGCTAATGGAAACTAAATTTTGTAGGCATGGTATCTTCTAAACAGGCTGTGTCACCTGTCTTATTTGTTAATTAAAATGGAGACAATGTCAACTACGGTCAGACAGACATTTCTGGTTTTAAATGAAGGATTTTTTCTTTTTTTTTCTCTTAAAGCTAAAAGTTAAAATCCTTCAGTATGTGTTTATGTATCGACAACTAGCTGACCTTCTGTTTTGCAATTATGAGGAGTAGAATCTGTACGCTTTATACATGAATCAGGTAAAATGTTAACTTTGACTTTAGCCAAAACTTACTTTGGATTCCTGGTAACTGTTTACATCAAATAAAGCTCTCCTCACTGAAAGTGTTAACTGTGTGAGACAGCATGTTTGCTGTAGTAATTTGCAAGACTCAGCAGATTTCTGTTCTCCTAGATAGGCATACTGTGCAGGTTTTAGCGCATTATGACTTGAAGAACATAAAATACTTTGTTCACAATTTGAGAAGTGGAGTAAGTTTTCATGTGAACAGAACAGAAAGGTTTGCACAATATATTTAAAATACTGTAATTGAAGAGTTAATGTTTATTTAAATGTTTAATTCTTTGAAATACTTTGTTTCTTCCATACTAATTTTTTATTGTAACTTGTGACCTAGGAAGCCCCACAGGAAAAGCAGCAATAAGCAAACTAACCCAAAGCACAGTTTTCATAAACTAACAAGAAAATAATATATTAAATATAAGAATGCAATAATGACCTCCAAGCAGGGTATTTCCTTGGCATTAATGACTGGCTAGGGTTAACAGACTCATCCCATCTGGCCTTAATCCTTAGGAAATACCCTGCACTTCCGAGGTTATTGCTTTGCCTTGAAGTCAGCACACTACCAACGACAATTTACAGGGAGTTGTTTTTGTAGTACTTGTGTAAGATAATATGCATGTATTTTTGATGTAAGAATACTAATAGATACTTATACTGTCTCAGTACTGTAAAACACTTTGAGGTATCTACACGTGAACACTGTTAATGGAAAAGTAAGGTTTTGCAGTTCTGTTTGATTTCTAAAATGGAATAATTAATTTTTCAGACTGAATGACAAGTCTGAACATAATGAAAAAGAAATACAGGTTGATGAATATATAATACTTCATAAGCATTTAATGTGCATGTCTGCCTCAAAACTTTTCAATGTATCTTGCAGCTTTTTGGTAAAATCCTACCATTTTCTATTCATAATATTTTGCCCAGTTCCTGGCAGCGTCCAAGGCCAGGTTGGACAGGGCCTTGAGCAACACGATCTAGTGGAAGGTGTCCCTGCTCATGGCTGGGGGCTTGGAACTAGATGATCTTAAGGCCCTTTCCAACCCCAACCATTCTATGATTCTATAATCACCGTCTGCATTAAAGTTATAAAAAAGTTAAGATGCCTAACGGCAGTGCTTATGATCACATTCTGGATATGCAATTAATTTTGCACTGCATCCCAGTTTTTGATCTCTCTAAGGTAACTAAATTCTGATTCTTCTTTAAAAATACCTGTATTTTGTTTGGACAGTGTTGCTCAGCATCATATTTATGTCCTTTGGAATTTAGACACTTTTATGTGAGGCTCCTGATTGCTAGACTCAGCTGACATTCTCAAGATGCTCCACATTCCTATCATTATTTAGTATCAAATCATCGTTTAATTAACACGGTTCTTTAGTTTCTGTAGATATGAGAGCTGTTAGGTACTCAGAAGCCTAATTTACACTCTGCATCCTTTATACTTTAATGTAAGATGTAGTGTATATGAAAGAGGCATTTACCAAGACACTCAGTGCCTGACAGACTTGACAGGAATCCTTCATTACATTCACATCGGTAGCTCCCAATAACGTTCATGCAAAGACCATTTTCACAGACACCTGGCTTGGTTCTGCATTCATTTTCATCTTTGCAAAAACATAATAAAAAAATTGAAATAAATTGTTACAAGAAAATATATCAGACTCATAGGATGCATTAATTATTCTGCACAGTATTTTCAAAATGTTTGCAAGAACTGGAAAAATCAACAACTGATTAAGCCTGGAAAGGATTTCCCTAATAGGGCTATCCTATTGCACTCCTTATGTACTGAATCCTGGGATGAAAGCTTTAATCCTTGTACATTCTTTGCAACTTAAAACAAGAAGCAGAGAACACTTGCAGCAGAGCAAGTTCTAGTCATAACTTTTGTGACAAGTAACATTAAAATAGAATTGGGATACATGCATGATTTGAGTAATAAATTCTCACTTTGTAATCATTCAAAGCTTCTGAATACCTTTGACCTCTCCTGCAATCAGTTGTATCTCAGTACACACACACCATTTCCCTGAAGCAGGTTATAATCTTCATGTATTTTCTTCCATAACTAATGGCATAGATACTGTAAGCAACTACACACCTGTCATGGGTTCAGCAGTAGCAGTCATTTTTTCTCCTTCTTAGTGGCTGGTGCAGCGCTGTGTTTCTAACT
>WYDI02012112.1:0-51814 GCA_009867235.2 Psittacus erithacus
GTGGTAGCAGCAGTGGTTTGTGTTATACCTTAGTTATTGGGCTGTTCTTATCTCAACCTGTGGGAGTTACATTCTTTTGATTCTCCTGCCCATCCCTCCAGGAGCAGGGGGAGGAAGGGGGGAGTGAGCAAGCGACTGTGTGGTTCTGGGTTGCCAGCTGGGCTTAAACCACAACAGTGTTACCAAAAGAAGTAAATAATCATTGATACTTCAGTGGCATGCTAGTGAGTTAAGGTATGTGAATGACACTAACTTTATTAAATCATACAGTGATTGCTTTCAGAAAAATCTCTGCACTGCTGTAGAATCAATGAGGCCAGACTCTTTCAGCCATGCTTTTCTGCATACAACCCATGCATTGAACAGGATTTGGTAGTGTTGCGCCTGACTTGCACAGTGGTGTAACTTGAAACATGACTTAAATGAATTAAGTTGCAGATATAGAGGAGAAATATCTTCTCATGTTTGCATACCTGTTTGAACATCAAACGTGCGTAGTTAAGCAAGGTTTGCATAGTTGACAGCTGTTGCTTTAGGGAAAACTAGCTTGTTGTTTGGTTTCCTGCATGTCCTCTCTTCCTTTCTCTGCCACAGCCTGTTCTGTGAGCTGCAGACCTGGAGTTCTTTGAGTTGGGTACCAGGCACTTTGAAGATAAGATGGCTGTGACTGGGGCTTGTCAGAGCACTAACCTTTGCAGATACTCATGTTTAATGACTGAGATTGTGCTCCAAGTGAGCTACCTGAATTTTCTACCCATTCACCTATAGATTTTAACTTTGTTCTGAGCTCTGATTATCCTGAAGTCATCTATAATGCATCCATCTGTTGGGAAGGAGCACAAAACATTTATTTTAAGTATTGTATTTGTCCTTTAGAGAGCAGTTTTTCAGGGCCAAATTAATCAAATACTCCTGCCCAGCTTAGGGTATTAGTTAGCTTTTTATAAGAAGCTTTATTTTTGAATAACAACTTATGCCTGCTTTTTGCTTTTTACACATATTCATGATTAGTTCCTCATCTAAATGGTGACAGCTAAATGTGCCCCCCTGTAATTAGAATTGTACCTATTTTCTGTACGCATCTGTCATGTTACTTAAGCAACAAAATACATTGACTTAGGATCCTTTAAATGAGCATTATACATACTTATTGTGTTGGCATTAACACAATCATTAGAGTAAGAATATTGTTTGGGTCAGTTAGCTATTAAGTCAGTAAATGGTAGAATGTTGTTAATTAAATGTTTCAGCTTGATTGCACTCAGACAAATTCTTGCTTTAATAGTTGTAGGAATGTGGTATCCAGGGGAATACTATTTTGATAGAAAAATGTGCCAGTGCTTGATTTCTAATGAGTACTACTTGGGGAATTCGCTTGTAGGTCTAAACTCTTGATTAAACCATATAGTGTAAGTCATAAGGTACTTCTGAGATGTGTGTTTAATTATGTTCTGTATTAAAGGAAGGTTGTTGGACATGAGACCAAGTGAACATGACTTAGAGCAAAAAAGGTACTTATAGTTGGAAGAAATTAATAGCATTTAGAGGGAGTAACTTATCTTCATTTATATGATAAATGTGCTATGTTACCTGCTTTAAACCTTGATGCCAAGACTGGCTTTTAGAGTCCTACTTGAAACTTTTTGGTCATAATTGCTGTATGATATTCTAATGAAGTGCTAAAATAAAAATCTTCTAACCTGCAGCACAGCTAAGTACAGCGTGGTGACATTTCTACCTCGATTCCTGTATGAGCAGATCAGAAAAGCTGCAAATGCATTCTTCCTCTTCATTGCCTTACTGCAGGTATTGTTCCATTGGTTCGCCTTGATTATAATGTAATGTAGTAGAAGTTGTTTCGGTTGTTATGCTTAACTGTGGAGAAATTCTTGTACATACCTCATTAATCCTACTATTGAAATACATCTTTTATAACTGAAAAGAGTCTCTAAGTTGGTTTCTAATTTCAAATTGTAAAATCAAGTTACTTTTATTCTTAAGTAAAAACAAGAAATAGTATGGTAGAACATGGAAGCTATTGAGAAAAGCATATATGGATTCTTGTGAAACTGTTGACTGTTTAGATAATCCAGATTATGACTGTTTCAAAGTAAATTATGTCATTTGAATGCTTTTCTTGTGAAGAGAGAAATAGAATATGTGTTGTACATGTACGTCATGTACAACAACTTTATCTTCTACCTTTGTTAGTAGTTTCTTTGAACTTACTGAGAGCTTAGGCTAATTTGTCCATGGAAATTGGGTGTCAATCAGGCACAAACCAGAAAGCTCTGTGTTCTCTCTCCTGAGAGCTTTGCATAAAGTTCTAAATTTGCCAGAAATTAATTTTAAATACAAATACAAAATGGTTTCTTCTCCCTCTGTTTACAGCAAATTCCAGATGTGTCTCCAACAGGAAGATATACCACCTTGGTGCCATTGCTATTTATTTTAACAATTGCTGGCATCAAAGAAATTATAGAAGACTATGTGAGTATTATTATGGGAAAGACTGCTAAAGACTGTTTAAAAGAGGCTAAAAAATGCTACGGAGTTTTGTGTCTCTGAAGTCTATTGAGTCTTTGCTGAACAGCAGCAAAACATCCTTTTGACTTTCCAAGTTCTGAACTTGGCTAGAGTTTCTGTAGCACACTGAGATAAATTAAGCTTTTTTTATTAGAGCTGGTGAACAGGGAAACAGTAGAAGTCAGGACACCTGTTTATACCTCTTTGGACTTATTCATTTATGCTTTTATTAGAAAGGCTTAGCTAGAAAGACGCTGGAGAGTCCTGACTGATAGGTGGCCTATTTAGTGGCCTTAAAAAGGGGGCAGTAAGCAACTTCAGCACAGAGCAAGCTGAGTGGGGGAAAATCTGCGCTAACTTTAATACTCTTTATTATAAGAGGTCTTTTTGTGTTGTTAAATTTTGAACGAAATAAGAAATCAGTCTAAACAAACAGCACATAGTATAGGATAGTGCAGATGTCGTGTAAATACACTGTTCCTCATTGTTCCTTTTGTTTTCCTTCCGAAAACAAGACTTAGTCTTAGTTTTTTGCTGTTGATCCAGGTTTGAGCCTGACTTCCAACATGGTGACTCTCCTTTCCTATTATGTTCTTTTACAGACCATTTGGATTTAAATGATGTGTGTGTGGCTTTAAAAATATACATAACATAAAGACAAAAATGATCCAGTGTATCATTTTGCAGTTTGCCATGTTTCTAGCTCTCATGGTTTTGGAATTTGTAACAAGGTGTAATGAAGTGTTTTGTTTCCTTGCAGAAAAGGCATAAGGCAGACAGTGCAGTGAATAAAAAGAAAACAATAGGTAAGATTAAGCAGTCTGTAACTGAAAAATTTAAAGTGCAAATAGTGAATACCAGAGTACTTCTGAACAATTCTATTGCTTAAACAGTCATGGTGGTGGGAATGCATGTCTCTTTGGATTAGGAAGTTATTGGAATGTTAGGATTTTACTTTACCAAATGTTTCAGACCTGTGCTTAATAAGTGACACTTGAGAGTGAGGCACGGAGGGGATTATTAGAATTTAAATTTCATTTCATTTTAAGGTTGTACAGAGTTATACAGTTCTTGGCTCCTCCAAGAAATTCAAACCTACCCCCCTTCTCCACAAATTAAAACCGCAATCAAAAAAACCCAACAAACCCTTGAAACGCTAAAAGCTGATGTCAAAGTAATTTGAAGTCATTTTTGTATGAGCTGCTGTCCTTAAAATATAGGAAGAACTCTGGAGACTTTGTGGATTTGCTTTCCTGAAGTGTCATTAAAAGAGAATTAAACACTAATATCATCTGAATGTATCCCTAATGTATTGGTGCTACTTGGCACTGAATACCTGAAGACATCATTTTAATTCTTTTCATCTCCCTTAACTGAAAACCTGCGGAGTTTGTTGTTGGCTACTCTATGGTCAGTCCAGGCTGCAGCTGTGGGGTGTCTGTGTTCTGGTGTTTGACATCTCTGCTGCTCCTCCACAGAGAGCTGCAGGTGAAATAAAAAAAAAAACACAGGGACTTGACTTCTGAGCAGAGCTGCTTCCTCCCAGACACATCTAGCTTAAGTGTCAAAACGCTGGAGAAGCACTTCTAGGAACCTGGGGAGCTGAACTACTTGCTAGCCCCACGCTTCACTTAACAGGCATAGTGTTTGCAGGACTGTTTTTAGTGAGTTGTTCTTCCTTCATGCTTGATAAGTTGATCATTAAGATTGTATATAAATGAGCATCAAAAAGTGTTGCTTTACCAGTTCTTCAAGGTAATTTGTCTGCAAGAGTCTGGGAAGATGTTTCAAGCACAGGAGCACTGTGCTAGTCATGGGAAATCAGCAATTAACTGCCTGTAGCACAACAGGCCTTGTTACTGGTAATATGAAACACTGCTTTTTCAAAGGTCACATAGGCAGTTCTAATCTATTTGTAGTTAGAACATATACTAACAAACACTTCAAGGCAATTTTATCACAGTAATTGTGGAGAGACAACCTGAAAGAACACCGGGTATTCCTATGGAGTGAATTGGAGCGTAGCACTTAGAACCTGAACTAAAATAACTTTTTTTTACATTAAATACTCTAAATAAAATTTTCAAAGTGATACTTAAAACTGAATCCTCACATTTCTTAAGAGGAAGGCTAAAAAGAGGCTCAGTCTTGAGACTTGTATTATGAGAAGCAAAACCTAATCAATGTCCAGGTTGGGATTAAGATGAATTAAATGTAAATATATGTCTTTATGTTCCTCATACAGCTGAGTGAGGTCTAGTCAATGCAATGAGTATAAGGAGCAGTTCAGATCACTCAGAAGTAGACTGCTGTTGGCTGCTTGACTGTGTTCTGAAATCCACTGCCTGTGACCAGATGCTTGCTTCAGTAGCATGCATGTAGGCTTTGCATTTATCTCCATGTTTGGTTTTTTTTGAGCAGTAGTGCATCTTCAAAGCTCATTTCCTATATTAAATTTACTGCTGAAAGCATTGGTTTGCTTTGTGGAGAGGCTTTAGTACGTAAGAATTAAATTCCCTTTGGAGGAAATTAAACTGAAAGTCCTACTCCAGGTGAGCACTGTACATCTCCATTAGGAGCTGGAGTGTATTAGGCTCTGAGCCAATGTTTTATGTTTTGGATGGCTTCATATGTTGTATGTGGAGATGACATTGAACCTAGGGACCAGACTAAATATAATCCCAAGCAGTATATTGCATAGATGTAGAGAGCTCAGAGCTCAGTTATAAATGCTCTGGTGTATTGATCTTCTCATTGTCAAATTACAGAATAAGCCATGGGCATTTAATACTGTAGGGAATGCCCTCTGATAGTAGACAAGCGGAGGACTTAGCAAACTGTGGTGCAAGACTTGCCTTCCAGGAGCAGCATTTCAAGTGGTCCTGCACAGCTAGGTGTGAATGTCAGCAGTAAGTCCTAGATCTAGAACATCAATATACCTTTTTGTAGTCTTGGAATGTGTTAGAAAAGAAACCGTTCTTGAGTAGCGGCAGTCTTGTTAGGTACTTCTTCTTTGTTACTTTAACTGAATTCTTATTGATAATTTTATTAATTTTACTGTCATATAAGTATTCTAGAGAAGGCAGTATTTTCTGTCCTTTAGAGTACTCCTATGAAACTGGATTGAGTAGAGGCTACAAAATTGCAACCCCAAAATTTCTGAACTGATTTATGTTTAATGGAAGCTTTCTGTTTAGATCGTAGGGTTAAGAGTTAAACAAAAAAATAATAGTGCAGTTATTTGCTTGACTAATTTCAGTAGCTAAATTGATTGCAGTAAGTGTGAAAGCTAAATTGTTTTCTTGAGTAAGTTATCTACAAGACCAAGTTTTTTGGCACTTGATGTTACTAAATCTCTTTATTGCATATGAGCCTATAATAATGTGAACTGTTGCAGAATAGGGATCTGCTTAAAGCAAGGCAGAGGAGATGCTAAACATTGCAGTTCCTGTCTGAGGGTTTGGGGTTTGAGTCAGGGCTGCAGGTATGTGGCTTTTTCACTTGAGATTCTCGGCTCAGTCTTCCTTCTGATTTCTGAGCTGAGCAGAGCTCAATTCAAGGGCAGTTTAGGATTGGGAAGGAAGGAGTGCAACAAAACTGTTCTTCCCTTAAGCTGTGTATATACTTGTTTGGGTGGAAGCTTGGCAGTTTAGATGCATCACTAAGAGTGCTTCTGTTGCTGCCCACACATTTTTGTTAAATAGTTTACATTGCTGTGACCCATCCACTGTAATAATAAATCTCAGGATTCAGTGCTCCAAAGCGTGTGGCCTGAGGACAGGAATCAAGATAGAATTTTTTGTTCTTGATCTGGCCTGACCTTCCTGTTTGTGGAGTGGCTTAACCTGAGTAGGATGGCTGAGGCTGTGTTCAGCAGACCTTATCTTCTGGGAATTTGGTATGGTTTTCATATGCGCTGTGTATGGATTGCATAGAACTGAGGAGAGAATTGTTTGTATTCAAAATAGGAGGCTGGCTTTTCAGCGTTCATCTGTTGCGCATGACATGTTTTGAACATCTTTGAAAACTGGCTGCGGCTGCTTTTTGTGAAGGTGTGAGTTTGTTTAGGTGTACTTAGTGTGCTCAGACCCGGACTGGATTTGGTTACTCAGCAGTGATTTGGCATAGATTTTTTGCCCTGAATGTTTAGGCTAGGGTGGTATTAAGTATATGTAGAAGCCTCTAGAGGGAACTACTTGGGTGGAAAAACATGTTCCAGAGTAGAGGACCAATAAGTGTGGTAAGGCAGCAGTTTTTGTGAGTTTTTGCAGTGGTGTTCAGTGTTTTTATATACATAGTTATATATACATATTTGTAGATAGGCATATATACAGTTAGGATTCTTTCTGCCAAAGCTAAGCTTTGCTTTTTGAAGGCCCTTTAAGCCTGCTTGACTATTAAGCCTCATAAATTGCTTTATAAAAGCAATTGATATGGTAGTGAAATTGGAGTCAAAACGTAATGATTAAAATATAAGGGAAAAGGTGAGAAGTGAAAATTCTGTGATTAAATCAGGCATAAAAAAGCTTCCTGATACTGATTGACAGTGGGCAGTAAAGCCCTTTGTTTTGAGGAAGGTCATTTCCCAAACAAGAAACAACACTGCCCATCTGCAGGCAAGTGTGAAGTGTTGCCAATAAGGAATCAGGCCACCAACTGTTGTCTAACAGGTGATAAAAAGGATATAAATATTAAGGGCAGATCCTTCTTTCTTGGATGCATATGTCTGTAGCTGTGTACAAAAATGTGGTCCCAACTTCTGAAAGTAGTTTTCTGATCTGTGTGCTAGTTTCATTCTGGTCAATGTTTGCTACTACTGATATAGTTGTTTTGGAATTTGTCCAAATCTTGTCTGTTTAATCTAACTTTAAACTTTCTTTCCAGTTTTAAGAAATGGGATGTGGCAGAACATTATTTGGAAAGAGGTAAATAAACTTGGGGATGGGAGCGAGTGGAAGAAGGTGTCCTAGAATTACTCTTGCTAAAATCCAGAGGCCTAGAATTAATATGCTGTATGTGAGAATTCCCTGTGACTTGGGGTGGGAAGGATCCTTTCTGTTGCAGTAGTGAAAATTGCCCTGAGCAGAGCACCTGAGTACCTATCTTTAAATGACAATACTATGTTTTCATCCAATGTTAATGAGCTGTTCTAAGTGGTTTTGCTTGAGCAGTTAATATGCTCGAGGGTGTAAAAAGTATTTTTGTTTTAGTCCACATCCAGAAGAGTAACTTTCACTGCAACGCTGTACCTCTCTTGAAAGTCTGAGACTTATTTTACTACCTGTGCTGAAAAGTTCTGTGGTTTGAGGCTAATTAGTAAGCTGTATACTCAACTAAGGAACACAAGCCGCCTCAGGCACTCAGCACTTATGTTTTGTAAAGCCCTGTGCCAGGACTTTGTGAGCCTTATTTCTAGAACTTGCTGAAATCCCACAGGATGTATTGATCTAATCGTGGCTTTTAATGCTTTTCTTAAGGATAAAATTAGCCCTGTTACCTAATAAATGGGGGTAAAGTGTGCCCTTTCGAAACCTCGGGGAAATGAGATCTGCCTTGAAACCTAAAAGCAATCCTGCTGAATTGTTAAGCTATAATGGAAACCAAAGATGGCCAGGAATTCTGATGGCTGATGCCTGTTTGTGTTTCCATGTCCATTTGTAGTGAGGACAGAATTCAAAGATATTTAAAGCTGAGCCTGGAGTCTGGTTTTCTCATACCCCTAAGCACTTCTTGAACAGGCCTGTGTCTGAATCTGCATATTGTCCAGGCTTGCATTTAATGTTAGGGAATAACAGTTCTGTACTATCCACCTTGTTTGTTTTGAGACAGACTTCTGATCTTTTTTGGGCTGAAGCTGATAGGGAATTAGCTTTCAGTAGGATCAGAGTAAGACTATTGAATCTGCCTGTTCAAACGTGGCATCTGTTTCAATTTTTATCAATTAATGTGTTAAAAATACTTCAAGCCCATTTCTGATTCTCAGCAGCGCATTCGTGCTAAGCATCCTAGTATTTATCTGGCAAGCATAGCTTACTGTTTTGAGGGTGCTACTTGGGCCTTCTTAAAATGAAAGTCTCATGCATGTGTGACTTCTGCTAAAGGTGCTGGAAAATCTTAGGTCTTTGGTATTCCAGCAGTGATGACTCTGCACATCTCAAGTGACAGGGGAGACTTGGTTGGTATTATTTACCTGTAGAGACAATACTGCTTGCTTGTGACTAGTACAAGGAATGCATATGAAGAGGGCTAAGTGAAAAGGGTAATGATGACTGGGTGGGTAAGTAATAAAGAATAGGAGAAACACTTGATACTTGGGGAGAGCAAAGTTTAAAGATAACTTTACTAGGAAAAAAAAATCTTTCTGTAAGTTAAATAAGATTAAAGAAAAAACCCTCAAATCTGGATAATGGCGTGATTATAGGAAAATAACTTTTACTAAATATAAGCCACAGATGTTCACACTTTGCAGTTGAGTATATATTTTCCTGTAGAGAGCCATTTACTTTGCGTTCAGAAAAGGGAAGGCTTTGATACTTCCAAAGTTGCAGTGAAAAGTACTCTGACTTTTCAGAAGCACTCTCTAGCTGTTGTGTGCATGATGCTGTTTTTTTGACTGGGTGAAAGAAAATAACAAACTAACGTTCCAGACAAGCGAACTCTTTGTTTTTCTTTTCCATGCTACTGTACTCCTGCCCCTGACTCAACAGGTAGCAGTAGGCGATATTGTGAAGGTCACCAATGGGCAACATCTTCCAGCAGATATGATCATTATATCTACCAGGTATCCTGAATGGGTGTGGAAATCACTTGTCTGATGAACTGAGGTGCAGAGGACTCAAAACTCTGTATTTGCTATTAATAAAACCAGGCATCAGATGGCATTAATTCTTCTCCACATCTGAATTAAAATTTCAACAAAGACAAAACAGTGCTTTGAAGCAATGATTCATGTGTCACTGTAGATAGGTTTTTAAGGAAGAAGGCTTCTTTAAGACTTCATAGTATTGTGTACTTGTAATTCACAAATATATGGCTGAGTTTGTTGGAAGACTGAAGGTTACAGAAGCTTCATGCAGTCAATTGTTCTACACCTTTTGAGGATCCATTCGTTTAATTAAGGAAGTTTAAGTTTTCTTCCTATTAATTCCACTCTAGATTCTGACATATTTTCCTGCCCCTTTAAGAAAGATTTCTCTTTCAAATAGTAACTGTAAAAGGTTATCCCAGCTGGCATTTACTAACTAGCCTGCAGGAGGGCTTTTGGGCTTAATCTGTTTAGTCCTTGTCTTTAATACAGTGCATGTATGGTCTATCCCTAGCGTGGAAGCAACAGTAAGCTGTTGAGTCCTGCTCAATTTGTGAAATATGGGACAACTTCCTTATTTATACCAATATACTGGCAAACAAAGCTTGCTTGTAAGTTTCTGAAAGCAACTGAGTGGTACTTGGCTACTAATCTAAATTCTATATTGAACAATTTGAGGCCAAATCAAGACCACTGTCTGCTTAGATGACTTTTAAATGAGAGAATAGCGCCATTCCTCTTCTTGAACATGCTTTTATCTAATAGCCAAACCTTATGACACCTCTCTCTTCTCCATGATTTCCTTGCTCTTCATGATTTCCTTCTGTCTACATGGCTTTGAATAGTAACTGCTGGTTGCTGTGGTCTCCAGGTTACAGTTCTAGATGACCCAGCCTCTGAGGGAGCTGTTTTCTAAGCTGCTGCATTTTCTGCCCCATCCTTCTTGTCTGTGCCATTTCTGGGACGTTTCATTTCTTTGAAGGCTGTATGGGCAAACTCAATCTCTTTGAACTATCACATGATTGAGGATGGAGGGATCTTCATTCCAATAGCATTGTATTTTATAAAAACAAACCCCATGTTTTAAACATGCAGATAGTTAGGCTACACTTTGACATCAGTAACTTGCTGTTTCAGCATTGAGGAATATTTGTTTTACTTCAGAAATTTTCCCCTAACACATGATACTAAAAAACCTTCTGATTAATTTCTTAATTTGTATGGGTCAGCTTTTTTTCTACGTTGTTCTACTAACCTGATGTCATTGATAATCATATAATAACCAGATAATTTAACCTAAAGAGCGTTGATTTGGGAGAAGCTTTACTTGCAGTAAATAGCCATTTCTCTGGCAGTTCTTCTTTACAATTGGCGTTATTCCCATGATTCTTTTAAATGACAGTACTAAGTGTCCTCAGTTCACCAGAAGGCTTTGCATGCTCTCAAGGGTGGGGTCTTTTGCTTGTATGTGTTAATTTTCTGTGTCCGAGCTGATCGTCAGAGGTGAAGTAAACAGTTGTTTTTATCTTGACTTTTTTCTTTGCCTCATAGAGGTAAAATATCATCAAATGAATCTTACATAGAGAATACATTTACATGAAGGAAAAAATACTTATCTTGTGGCCATGACCTTTTGTGTACGCAGTTCAGACAGAACTCTGTAGCAGAGCGCACACCCCCTTCATCCAAGCACATCCATATCCAAACATGGCTCTCTTATGATGTGTATTTTCAAATGGCTCTTTCATTGTTGTATGCCATCGGTATGGTTTTCTGCAGTGTTTTGAAGTGTATAGTGGAACCATTTTAGTGCAAAAGTACATACAAAATGACTGAGTTCTAATATTGAAAATCTTATGCTCCATGCAGTGAACCACAAGCCATGTGCTATATTGAAACAGCTAATCTGGACGGGGAGACGAATCTTAAAATACGACAGGTAAAACAAACTGAATTTCATGTTTTTTTCCATTTAGATATTTTAATATTAGGACAGAGTGGAGTCCGTGTAGCATGACAACCATACAAGTTCTCTTCTCCTTTTTAGCAAAAAAAGTGTACCTTTTGCCAGGTGGCTGTGTCTTTTCTACAGTACAAACCCAAGCAATAATGCCTCATGTGCAAGTGTAAGAAAGTCATGTGTAGGAAGTATTATAAATCCATAAAGGCAAATCGAGCAGACCTTGGCAGCCTTCTGCTGAAGGTCCAGTGAAGCGCTCTGTTAGGAAAAACAAAAAACCAGCTGTGCTTGTGGTGAGGACTGCAGTTTCTGTTGTCAGAAGTGCCAATCTGTCTGTTTCTGCCTCTGGAGTGTTGGAAAGGACCTTTTTATATGTTTAAGTTAATTGGATCTCACTTTGTGGTAAGTAGTGGAATGTATTTGTGTTTTTCTAGTTTTGTTGAAGAAATACTGTTTGTGTGTTTATAAACAGTTCAGAATCTGTCTTTTTTCAGTACAAAAACATTGTATTAAGATTTCAAAATACAGGTTATTTTGCTTCTAAAAAGCTGTGCCTTTTCTGCTTGTTTACTACCTTTGTAGAAATGTGATTTACTGTTCTGAATCAGATCTTGATCAGTTCCTGTCAGGTTTTATTTGCTTCAGGGAACATGCTTAAAATACAAAAATAAGATGGTGAAGCCTTTTAGGCCTTGTTCTGGTTTGTTGTGCTCCAGTCATTATCTGGCAGGAGAAGCTCTAAATGGATCACTTACCCAAATGGAGGTGTCCATGGACAGATGAAGAGCAGTGGAGTGTTGCATGTGCACTCTGGAGTAGCAATATATTGGGTTACAGTTGATGATTAGCCTTGAGTATGATCTGAGCATAATGGCTTCAGTGATCCAAGAGAGATGACAGTAAGGAGTGACTGTATTTTAGCAGCATATTTTAACACATCAGTGAAGCTATATTTTGAGAGAAAAGCCAGGCTTGTTTATACTGCTTGTCTCCTACTTCCTCCTGCACATGTGCAACTTCGTGCTTTATGGATGGAATTTGTGGATGGTTAGAGAGTGATCATGTAAGTAATATAACTCTTCTGTACAAGGATTTTAACCACTCATATATAAGCAGGATCACATGTGTCTATAATGAATCTTTCTTGCAGGAAAGAGTTATTGAATATCCATTAAAAAGACAAAACAAAACAACAAATTCCCCACAAAATGCAACTGAAATCCCCACCAGTAAACCTGACAGAAAACCACACATTGAACTATATTTGGTACCTTAGATGTTAGAAGAAAGCACCATTTTCCCAGGATGCCTTCTAATAGCAGTTTTTGACAAGAATCTCCTTTGCATTGGTTTCTGCAGGGGTTGTCTCTAACTGCTAGTCTCCAGTCAAGAGAAGAATTGATGAAAGTATCTGGAAGGATAGAATGTGAAGGACCCAACCGCCATCTTTATGACTTCATTGGAAACTTGCGCTTAGATGGTCAAAGGTATTGGCTTGACAACAAAGCCACGAATTTGTTTGATTGGGAAAAATTCTTCCTGTGTGCTTTTGGTCTGCAACAGTGAGCACATGCATGTTTGGTCTTTCTTTTTATGGGGAAGAGGGTAATTATTAACAGTTGTTAATCAGAGCATATACCACTGTAAGGTAACATAGTTCTGTCTTCCTATAGAGTCTTCTGCTTGTTATGGGTGAGCTGGTTTCTTCAAAGTAACATCTAAAGAGAAGGAAGAGTTGGGAAAATGGTTGGGGTTTTTAGAGCCTTCTTGTTACAGGAGATATGCAGAGAAATGGGAAACCTTTCCCTTCCAGCTAGAGCCAAAGGCTGCACCAAGTTCAGTTCTATACAGAAAACTGATCCCAGAATTTGGAGTCTTTATCAGAGTCAGTTTGATCTGTTGTAACTCTTGAAAGAAAATAATTTAGTTTTAGTACTTGAATTCATGGAACTTGAAAGGTCAGTAGGGAAAATACAGGTTTCCTGCACAAAACTTGTATTCCTTGAGCAACTTGGCTGAATAGTGGTAGATGCAAGAATAGCAGGTCACTTGCATGTCATTTGAAAATCACATGGGTAATACAGTTTTCCTGGAATGCTTGTTTAATGGTGTATGTGAGGCTGTAGTGTGCTTGGCATAAATGGTCTCCTTGCAAGTGTGATGCTTCCCTGTCCTTGTTTGTGAGAGAGAACACGTTGCCCAAGGTAAAATGCGGGATATGCTAATGGCTGCCAGAAGTTCTCAAGTTTTGGATAACTAGAACAGCTCCCTTGTATCACTTTCACCGTACTGTGCTTTAGCAGGAATTAGACTTACACAGGCTTCATTGCTCTCCTGAGCTGTGTGTAAGTTCATTTATATTGCTTTCCTCCTTTTGTGATATGTGGGTGTGTTGTTTTGGTTGTCTTTGTGGGGGGAGTGAGGCTGAAAGAATTACTTTCCTAAAATGTTACAGAGAATTTAAAGATACACATTACTTCCTGCTTTGCAGCCCCGTTCCTGTTGGTCCGGACCAGATCTTGTTAAGAGGTGCACAGCTGAGAAACACTCAATGGGTCTTGGGCATTGTTGTGTATACAGGACATGATACAAAACTAATGCAGGTAAAGTTTTTAAGGAGATCTAAAATGTGTTCTGATGGAAGCTGGTCATCCTTGTATTGTACATGTCTTTTGGACTTGATTTTGGGTGATGAAGCACTGGAATGGCTTGCCCAAGGAAGCTGTGAATGCTCCATCCCTGGCGGTGTTCAAGGCCAGGTTGGACAGAGCCTTGGGTGGCATGGTTTAGTGTGAGGTGTCCCTGGCCATGGCAGGGGGATTGGAACTTGATGAACTTAAGGTCCTTTCCAACCCTAACTATTCTATGATTCTATGATTTTATAAATGGCTTGACTCATGGTAGCTGTTCAAGACCTGGAGGCCTTGAGGAATACAAGGATACTGTTGTACTTGAGATTGCATGTAAACACTTATTGAAGTAGGTCTCAAAATACTTCAGTGTGTAAGCAAAGCTAATTGTATTTTAACTTAATTTAACTGGTAGTTGGACAACATTTAAAGCTGAGGTTTAACAGCTGAGGAGATGGTTATGATCACCTACACTTTTAGCACTTGGAGATAATTAGGTTAAGACTTCAGTGTCTGTATTGCCTTAATGGAAGAACTGCCTAGAGCAAGCAGCAGCATGTGTTGCTCATTTCTACTGGCCTCCAGTGGGATAGACAGCCAAATGAGCAGATGAGGTTTCTAGAACTGAAGGTTCTGTTTCTTTGATCTTCTGTCAGTTTTGAAGTCATTAAGAGTATTGGTGCCTTTTACTAGTTTGTTGAGCATTGTATACCATATTGAGCTAAGGAGAGCTGAAGTAGGAAGTTCTATAGTGGCCTTTAAAAATAAAAGACTGAGTTGGCCTTGGCAGTTTTCTTGTGTAAGCTGTTGCCAGACTAATTTTTTTTCCTTTTTCTTTCCTTTTTGCTGCTGTTCAGAATTCAACCAAAGCACCTCTGAAGAGATCAAACGTGGAGAAAGTAACCAACATGCAGATCCTGGTTTTGTTCTGTATTCTTCTGGTTATGGCCCTTGTGAGTTCTGTAGGTGCCTTATTATGGAACAGAACACATGGCGAAGTTGTCTGGTACCTTGGCTCCAACAGTGAGTATGCAGGCAGTGTGCTAGGGATGTATCAGACTCTAGGGCTGGCCAGGCTCTTAGTTTTGCTAAATGAATGCATAAAGTAAAAAGCAGTCAGTCACTAACTTTTTGATGGCCCAGTATTTTTTTCTGTTTGGAGTATGGGCTGGCATAAGTGAGTGTGCAAGTGAGGCTTCTGTTAATAAAACCTTGTAAAGGTTAGGTAGATGTCACTGGGCTACCACACAGGGAGCAGGGCAGAAACAGAAGAGGGGCAAGAGTTGTTCTTGGGTGTTCAGTGTTCAAGTTCTTTTAGCTCTGTGGAAAGGCCACGTATGAATTTGTTTTCAGAGTAGGCCATATGCTGCTGCCTTATGCATTGTGTCTGTACCTCACTACAGGGTAGCAGGTATTGGTCTGGTGATACTGACTTCAACTTTATGGAAGCAAAGAATTTCTCTAGCTGGGTTTTGTTTTTTTTTTTTTTGAGTCAGAGATGCCAATCTGCTCTTAAAATGCTGACAGTCATGATTTATTATTTACTGGGTAATATTACGGGCATTTTGGCTTCTAACTTCTGTTCTTTTTGTAATGCGCTCCAATCTTTTAACATGTTTATTGAAAGGTTTTATTTTATGTCATTTCTACTCCTTGAATTTATTCGTTCAGATATCCAGGATGGGCCTTATGCAAACACTAAAGGATGAAATCAATTGTGTTCAGTAGACTTCTGACTTGAGGGGGTTACATTAGCTAGCTATAAAATGCATTGTTACAAACATCTTGAGATGCAGATGTGGAAACAATTCTCACAAACTGCAAATGGCTTTTCTGATGGTGATTGCAAAGCAGATGACAAAGGGTGTCTTCTGCAGTTGAAGAACTGTAATTGTGATATTAACAAAAAGAAAACTCACAGGAGGAGCCTAGAGGTGCCTCATTTGGCTCTGGTTTTCAGTAGTTGTATTCAAGTAGCAATATCAGCAACTTCTGAATTTTCTTTCCTCTTTCCCCCTCTCCCTTGGTTTTTAATGAGGAAGTTTAAATTTGTCTTACAATGATGCAAGTAACACTGGAAAAGGTGAATGGGACAAACTCTTGAACTTGTACTAATATAAAATGTGCAACCTGTAATAAGCTAGGTTCACATGGTATATATAAATGCTTTTTTTGCAAATTGACAGACCACAGTTTTTTTATCACTTCTGTATCTGCCACTCACAGAAAAGACACTTTTTCAGGCTAGGCAGGTAGGTCTGAAGTTTTTAAATATCTAATATCTATGAAGATAGTATTGGATAAACATTTTTCAATATGAAGTATGCTCCTGTTCTTTCTGTAAACTGACCAAAGATACAGAGTTCGTGGTACTCGCATTTGGAGGTGCCCAGGTCCAAGCTTCAAGTCTTACTCTGATCTCAGTAGGCTTCAGCAATTTTCTTTTGGCTTCTGTCTCCTGATTTGCTCCCCTGCCTTAATAACTTATTTGTAATGCTGAAAACACCTTAAGTGGTGAGCTGTGAGCCCATTATGCTGGGTGCTCTGCCTGCTGACTTGAAGTGCTTCCCTAAGCTTCAGGAAAGGTGAAGAACAAACAGATGGAGAGACACGGGATGTAAAGAGAGACTGCAGCAGCACCATGAACAGGAGCCTTCATTCGGTGTCTCTGCTGAACCTTGTCCATTCCTGCCTGCTGTCTGTGAATGCTTCCCCTTCCCCTTTGGACCAGTTGTGCTGGTGGATTGATTTGGGCAACTTGCCCAGCATTGTCACGATTAATAACAGCTCTTTTGCCCAAGCAGGATGCCTTAGTTCACTTACTAGGTATCTGTTTTAAGTCAACCTGTTCTCTTAGATTTCTTTAGTATAACTTCAATTCTGCCAATGCTGGCAGATATTAGAAAAAATTTTAGTATTTCTTTTATGTTTTCTAACTCAACTGAGACAGGTAGGTACTTTGTGATAGCTAAAGTTATATTAGTAGTGATATTGGCTCTTATCTGGGGCAGTTGACACATCAACTCTCTAAATTTGGGTTAGTGTGGAATATCATACTTGTCGCCATCTGTTTAGCAAAAACTATTCAGAAAGCGTTCTGTTCTCTAATATATAGCCTCACCAGTCTTGCCCTTCTTCACCTAGCATAATACACTGTGTATCCACGTATGTGTTCTGTGGTGTTATATATATATATGTACTTCTGAAATCAATATTAAGAAGTCCTTTATATGAGGCATCAATGCACTTGCTGATTATTTTAGCACTACTAAATCTGATTAGGCGAACTGCAGAAAGATGATTGCCCCTGTACTATACCACTCAGACTTCCACATTCTGTCTGCTGATGTCTCATGTCTTTCGGTCCACAGAAATGCTGTCTGTCAACTTTGGATACAATCTGCTGACATTTATAATCTTGTACAACAACCTTATTCCAATCAGTCTTCTGGTGACATTAGAAGTTGTTAAGTTTACTCAGGCTCTTTTTATAAATTGGGTAAGTAACAAGAATAAATGTATTAATGTCAGTTTTGGAAAGTGACATTAAAAAAACCTCAAAACCAACCAGCCAAACAAAAAAACCAACCAACCAAACCAAAAACCCAATCTATCCTGAAATCTTTACCAGATTTTCTCATGTCTTTTCTGATGCAGCTTCTGGGAAAGGCAGGGAGAAGTTCAGAAGTTTTATTCTCTGTTTGGTGTTCCACAGGAGGATGAAAGACTTAGTTGTAGATAGAATCCCTGTGCAAATGATCACTTTTGTATGTTTTGGGCTTTCAGGATTGGAAGGGAGGCTCAGCCCTCTGCTTGAAGGTGGTCTGTCAGCTTGCTCATTTTCAGTAATTGTCTTTTGAAAATTCCTCAGTACCTTTATAGCTTCTTTCAGCTACAGCAGAGGGAAAGCTCAGATTTCTTTAGAGGTGATGCCTCTGTTCACTCAAGCTTTGACTTCAAATTGTTTGTCTTTAGTTGCAGGCCAAAGATACTGTAGCGATGTCTCTTAATCTGAACAAACCCAGGGAGTTTGCCATGCCTAATCCACAGATTTTTAGTTACGGCAAGGCAATTTACTCTAGCCACATCTGTGATTGAAGAGACAATTTAAGTGACTCTAAAATCAACTCCTATGGCTACGTTTAATTGGGAGGGTTAGCAAAACAGCTACTACATGAACCAAAGCGATTTCTCAGATAACCTAGTAAGTATCTCCAATATATTACAAGCAGTTCAGACATGTTAGACCTTATTTACTTGTATTTTAGAGGAACCAGTACAACTTTACTGTGATTAGCATGGCTAATGCCTGTTAGAACTTCTTCCTACTGTACTAAAATCTTAAACTAGAGATGCAATGAAGGTTATAATTGCCTGTAATTGAATCTGGCTTTTCTCACGTATATCTAGTATTAAGGTGTGTTTTGTAAAGGAGGCACCTATATTCAGTCTGGGATGAGTGTTTTAATTTGCATGCCATAGGTCTAATTTTGCTCTCATTTCAGGACATAGATATGTATTATCCTGAAACAGATACTCCTGCAATGGCCAGAACCTCAAATCTTAATGAGGAACTTGGGCAGGTAAGACAACCTTTTCTCAAGTGTTGTGTTTGTGATATGTTCTGGGAAGACAGAAGGTATGAGAGCATGCTGTACAAATCTGTTTTGTTCTGTTGCTCTATGGCTCAGGTTAATGGGACGTCTTTGCTTTCATTAGTTCAAGTCCTACAAGTAAAATAATGAGATCACAGGATAAAATTTGACATCATGTAGGCAGTCTTAAGCCTGGGAGTTGAATCTGCTTACTTTGTGAAGGTAGCAAGCTCCGAATTATGGGTTGGCTCGTTTGGGTTTTTTCCAAAATAAACCATATTATGTGGCACATTGTATATTGTTGGCATACGTTGTTTTCAGAAATGGCTTGCTAGAGATTTCATATAACTAGACTGAATTTTTGGATTCCTTAACTGAATTACTTGTTCAAAGGTGCATTTCAACATTTCTTATATACTAGAGTTAATAACAACTTGAAGTTCCTCAGATGTTTGGGTACCCACTTTTACTTCTAACTTGCACAGACTGTTTCCAATGCTGTATCAAGAAGCACTGTAGTGAAAAGCTGAAAGATCACTTCAATAATAGTGTAGTTCAGTGTCTTGAACTGAATTGCAAATATTGAGGAAAAGCTTTTTGCAAATTTAGGCAAAATATTTTGGTCTTTAAATTGCAAACTCCTATATTAGCTATCCTCCTATCCCTTCCTACCTGTTGGTTCAAAATCTTACATGGTGCAGAGGTAAAACAGCATGGAATTTACCCTGCAGATAATTTTGGTTTGTTGTGGCCTGTTGAAAGTGGCAATCTTGAGTCTGTTAATGCTTCAGAAAGTCATTTTGCTGTGCTAGGTTGTTTCCAAGTTGTAGCTAAAAGTCACTGGTTTCCATTAAGGGAATACTAGCTTGAGCAGCACTGACTGTGGCTGTGGATCTTGCACTTCAGGATTCCTCATGACCAGTTTGTTTGCCTGCAGATTACCTCTTAAATTTACTGTAGGATATTTTTTGCGCAGTACTGTTGATGAAGAGAAATCCCCAAATAAATCTGGTGTTCTTTGGAACACTGAATTCTTTGGTGTGTTAAATTCCAATGATTCTTTGACAATCTTTGAGTATCTTTGTTTTAATTTCCAGTCATGCTCTTTAATGATCGTACAGTTCAGAAATTTGGTGTCTGTTCAACTAGCACATGCAAGTGCATCTGTATTGACCACACTGGAGCCTTGGCAATTGTTAGCTACTATTTGAGCCTTTTTGAATTAAGAGACAAAGAAGAAACAATGCCGTTAAAAAACTTTACTGATTATTTTCCTGTAGCTTTGGTAGGACAAACCAAGTTGTAGCAATCCTGCACTGGCCAATGCTGTGACACGTGATCCTTATGTCTTACAGAATTTTCTTGATGCTATTTTCCACTCTGAGTTTTGTTACATTGCAAGTTGTAAGTTAGGGCTTTTTTATTTTTTTTCCCAGGTAAAATACCTGTTTTCTGATAAAACAGGTACTCTGACGTGCAACATCATGAACTTCAAGAAATGTAGTATTGCTGGAGTGACATATGGGTAGGTATGACTTTTTTACAAACTCATTAGCTTAATGTGTGCTTATTAACAGTACATACTTTCATATCAGAACAGCATTACTATGTTCTGTTCTTCAATTGATAGTGGTCTCAGTTGATAGCTTTCTTTTTCATGTCCTGCAACATAAATTATGGGATGCAAACCTGGGGAGTACTTTACATGAAGTAAAGATGACTTGCTTTCTAACATATCTGATCATGATGTAAAGTAAACTAGAAGTGCTAAATAATCTGACTCTTTCAGAGAGAAGATGATGCAGCCAATGGGTAGGAATTGTCAGCCATGTTTCTGTGACTTCTTCAAGTGAAACAGGATTTTATTACAGCTGTAATTGTAGTTGTAGAGTTTAATATTCCTTGCACAGGAGGGATACTTGCTGGTTTTGTTCTGCTTCTGTCAAAAGGATCCCTTCGAGTAGTCATGCCAGCATTACATTTTTAGTCTTGAATACTAAATCTTTGTCTCTGCTTACTTTTAAAAGGATAGTCTTAAGATACCTGTGCAAATTAATGTTTGAGTTTCATGGTAGTTAAATTAGATATCTCAAAAGGCAGGAAAACTTGATTCAAATGTATGTGCAGCTGAACCCATGGTTCTAGCATACGATTGTGTGATGATGCTTTGATCTTTGCCTTCTACCTATTTTTTAGTTTGCAGGGTGGAGTAAATGTTGTTTTTTATCTTTTTCTACCCCTCAGTCACTTTCCTGAGCTGGAAAGAGAGCGTTCGTCAGAAGACTTCAGGTAAATATATTCCAAGATGTTTATGTTCTGTATAGCAGAGCGGGAACAATCTATATAAAGACTATTTTCCAATCTGGGATTGGAAGAAGCCCAAGGGAGCAATGTGTTTGAGTAAAACACTCTTTCAACAGGAGCCTAATGCCAAACTGGTGGTTAGTGATGTATCTTCTCTTCTGCTTAGAGAGATAGTGGGTGAAGGGGGGTGAGGGGCAGTCAGGGGCTGGTGTGGCTTTGATGTATACCAGTCCAGTGCTTATTTCTAATTGCAGACAACAAAGTTACAAGCCAAGAGTATCTTTCTTTGCAGTAACCTTACCTGTAGCTAGAGACTTGATATTACTCTGCAATCACTGAGCTCAAACCTGACAAGGAGAAGAAAAGGAACCTTATACAATGTTTTCATAATTAAACTGGAAAAAGGGCTTGATATGGAGGTGTCTCCTGGCAAGAGAATCCCACTCCTCTTTATTCAGAGAATAGAATAGAGGTGATGGGTCTGTCCAGTTCTACAAAAAGCAGATGAAACCTAGAAGAGTTATACAGGTGTTGCTGTAGTGTGTTCAGATTAACAGGAAGCTATGGAAGAGCTAGGGAGGGTTGATGTGACTTTGAATGGCAAGTATAGCTAAAAATGGAGTTCCCACACTAGAAACAGGTAGGCTCTGAATGCTGTTTTAAGGCCACTTTCTGATGAACTGAGTTAGGCTTCTCCATTGGTGCAGCTCACTTTTATGATCACCTTTTAGGGAGGTGATCTGATAGGTTGCTACTTCTGCTGAGGTGTAGTTTCTGTGGATGCCTTTCTTATGTTCCAGTATATTGCTATTTCCTTGATTGCCATCTTTTCTCTCCCAGTACACGCTTTTCTAGCCAGTTCTGTGTAAGAGTTTCTCTAGGTACTAACGTGGAATACTTAAGCTTAAAATCCTCTAGGGATCAACTTGAAGCAGAACTCACTAAATAGAGAGGGAGCTTAGGGGTATTGATGTTTGATCTATTTTAAAAATAAGTCACCTTGAAATCAATGTATTTCAAGTACATTTAGAAGCTGCTTATGCTACATCTGTCCCTAGGAGGTGTGTTGACGCTTGAGTCTTCTTAAACACACTTTCAGGCATAGCCATTTTGGGTTTATTGCTGGTGTTCTGAAGAAATTGTTAATTTTCAACACTTTGCACTACTCATATGATCTTTTCACAATACGTGCAAGGACAGTGGAATCTCACTTTGATTTTGCTGCCTAACAAAATTAATGTAGCAAGATAGGAAAAGTTGCTACTTACATTTGAACATGCTTGTCTTGCTCTGCAGCCAGCTACCTCCTCCTACCAGTGAATCATGTGAATTTGATGACCCAAGGCTGCTGCAAAACATTGAAAATGACCATGTAAGTCTACTCTTTGGATATCATGTCTTTTAAACACCCTATTCTAGGTCTCTATGGGATTAAATGCTGAACGAATCTATTTGTGTGATCAAGTTTGCTCTATGGGTGTGTCATGCAAGTGCAGAGGAGGTAAAAAGGAAACAAAATAGCTCCTTCCAACGCCTTTCTGCCTACTTGTCTTAATACTGAATTAAACAGTGGTGTTGGTATGGATACCAGCAAGCTATAAACCAGCCTCATAGATATTGGTGTATTTGGAAGATAATGTCTTGCAGCAAATAATGGTAGATAGCTTTTCTTTAGAAGAATTACAATATTTAGAGTGTTCAAACACCCATACTGTTAAAATAGCATTTTGTAAAGTAATCCGGGGCATTGCAGGATGGTTCTCATGTGAGACTTGCTTGCAAACGTTGGGAATTCCAATTGTGTAAAGGATGTTAGAGGTAGGACTTAATTGCAAGCTTAAGTTTATCCTGAGACTTGGTGATTAGTAATCTTAGCCACACTGGCTGTGTCCTGAAGAGACCTAGTCCTTGGGAGAGAGACAGTGCATTGCTTGTTTGGAAACCATGCAGCTGTGAAATGTCTGACTAGACAATTCAAGTAGCTTGCAAAATAACATGACCTTTTTCTTCTGCAGAAACTGCCTTGCAGTAGGGGATCAGGACACTGGCAAGTGCAAACTCAATTAGCCAATTGCTCTCCTTAGACAATAGAACTTCTGTAACTGGGCTGGTTAAGTTTAGTATGAGTATCTGCAACTGTTACAACTTACTGTTTGTGTGTATCAAAGCTTTGCTTTCCATTTTTGCTTTATAATACTTAAGAACCTGAAATGAAGCATGGTGTAAATGCCTGAAGGAATATTTAATTACTTTGTGTGGCACTACGTTTTCCTCAGGGTGATAGAGCCTGAAGATGGCTCCTGTACTCCAGCTTTCAGGAGGGTTTCCCTCCCCAGACCAATGTATTGGTTTCCAGTGTGGCTTCTGTAATCGCCTGCACTGGAAAGATTTCCCACTGGACTTCACTTGCAGCCAAGATTTGGGTTGCCTTCTCTTCAGTTGTTCTGTTCATGTATGGCTTCTCATTCTGAGTGGAAGGTTACTAGCTTAAGTGTAGCCTGCAGGTGAAGTGTTTGAGCTCTTGCTTACAGGCTGTTGCTTTAGACGCCTATGTAGAACAGTGCTTTGGTACCTTAATAGACTCAGCAGAAGGAACTTATATCAAATGGGCTGTGATATGGAGTTTCTCATCTAGCCTTGAGATGGCCCCTTAACTTTGTGCTATCTCCGGTACTCTGATCCTCTCTGGCTAGAGTTTCTCCTTTGGGAAATAGCCGTTGTAGCAGGCAAATAAAGGATTTTGGTAGCTTCCTTAGGTGTCACTTAATCTAGACAGCTCAGAAGTCTTTGTTCTTTACATGTTGAACTCTTATGTATCAAGTTTACTTTTGGCGGGCCACTTGAGTACATAAATACTGTTGTCACTGCACAGCTGACTGTTAGGTTGAGCACACTATGTGAACTCATCCCTCAGACAATCGGTGAGGAAACTTCTGGCTGATAAGACTTAAGGGGGTATGCTGTGTAGGCCGAAGATATCTTTCAGAGCTGGACTGTACTGGAGGGGTGGATGCCACCCACAGACAAGTGGGGATGTAGCTCAAGCCATTAGAATGTAAGGATTACATGTGACAGTTTGCTTAGAAAGTTAGGGGCTTTTTGTCAAACTGCATCAGTGAGACGAAGGCTGGATTCCAGGGTAATGGGGGAGGAAACAGTCACATGTTTCTAGCTTTTTGCATTTTTGCTGTTAAGGTGTATAAACTGTTTCCTTCTACCTTAGTGCTTTAGATTTCATTGCTAGGAAATAGCTGCAGATGCCATCTGCATGTCTATCTCCACTCATTTAGTGAACTGAGGCGATAAAAGTGAAATGTTCCAGCACAAACTGCCTTATGGTGTTAGATGGTGCAGTCCTCACGTAAGCAATGAATTCACTTTAAACATTTGCCCTTTTGCAGCTGAAGCTGTCAGTGTGATCTCTCACAAACACTCATTAAGTGCTCATTGCTCTGGTCTTGAAGATGTTTTTTTTCCAGTTGAGTTGCAAGTGTTAGTTTAGAGTTGTCTCAGTGCCAAGTAATTCTCTTTCCAGGCTGAAAATAAAAAATCATGCACTTGTTCTCATGAGACTGTCTTCCATCTGCTAGGAAGATTGCTAGCATCCTGCATCACCTAAATTTCATAGCTCTTCTGGGCCACTGGTGTGTAAGGACTGACTGATGGCCAAGTCTACACTTGAGTAACAGTCAAAGAATTATTGCCCTGTAGGAAACATTCCAAGAAAAAATAAGCTGTCTTGAAAACATGTGGATGTTTATCTGGGATTTTAATGTGGAAGAAAGTACCTAGATTTGTCTGCCTATGCTTTTTCTTTGTAACAGCTTCTGTTGGATGAACTGTGCAGCTGCACCAGGAGTGGATCACTGGCTTGTTTCTGCAGGGAAAATGGTGTAAACTCTTTTATTAGAATAAGAGGTCAGTTATTCCCAAAGACTTAAAAGAATGTTTGATGGTCTTATCTTGGTGCTTGTGAATTGCAAATGTGCTGTGAATAAACTCAGCACAGAGATGCAAGCCTCTTTGGTGTGGGGTTATTTTTTTACCCTGATGATATGAGTGCAAGGAAGGAGGCCAAGAAGTGAAAAAAATTGGATCGCATCCTTGACTCCTCTATCTCCCTGGATTATCTCTGAACTTCCTCTACGAATTCCAATTTGCATATGAACTTTTTTCTGTGGCCCTCAAATTACCACTTGTGCAAGAAGCAGCAAGCACATGGTATAGCTGCAGATGCATGAATTGGTTCATTATGCATGATGAGTAGTTTAGCAGCTGGCCAGGCAGAACAGATAGCTGTTGTGTTCTTGTTGGGCCTTCACCTCAGTGAAAGCGTTCACTTTGGATCTCTCCAATGTGTCTGCTTATTTTTGTGACACCTATCATCAGCTGATTCTTAATTCCTTAGGAAAGCAGAACCAGAAAAGTGTGGCACTGGTATCTGGGATGAAAACTGGAATTTAAAATACAGAAGGGATAAAAGACCTAGGGCAGTGAGAACTTCTGGGAGGCTTTCGTTCAGAAAAGTAACAGTTCCCTGAAAACGTCCAAACTTGCTGTTTAACAACTCACAATTAAATTGTTATAGCTTCATAAGAAATACTTTTCACTCTTCTGCTTTTGCCCTTAGTGTGCATGGGACTTTGGTACTTCTGTTTTGCTCAAGTGCAAGGCAGTACCTTTAATTATAGGTCTTATTTTAGTGGTTTTGGACAAGATAAGCTTGCATTTAACTCTGATATTCAAATGCTGGTTAATATTTTGAGTCTGTGTCCTCCAGCCTTACCAGCTTTACTGTTCTGGAGGTGCCCAGCATGGCTGGATCCTCACACTGCTCCCCAGATAGATTAATGAATAAAACAGTAGGAAGTTCACATCTTTTTAAGATGGTGAGTCATAATTCTTGCTGGTAATGAAGTAGATAAGTATTTCTCTAGCTGTCTGTAGCGAAATGTGTCACATTTATGCAAAGAAGTAAGCTCAAGTTGTTGCACTATGTCTTAATATCCCACTGCCCATTCACTTAAAAACCTGTCAGTCCTGCTCATCTGGAAATACAGTGAATGGAGACCCTGATCTGATGCTGCTGCAAGGAAAAAGGGAATTTCATGTCAGGTTATTTATTCAGCTTCCTTGTAACCTTATCAGGCTGTGAACAGTTGGCAGAATAATGCAGTTTGTCTGCAGAGTGAGGAGGCCCAGATAAAGACATGTGACAAATATGCAGAGATATAGCTCTGCAGAGCACAGATTATTCCCCAAAAGGCTGAGTTTTGACTTGGTGTCTTGTTTCTGCTTGTCTTTTTTCTCATGAAAACTTTAATGCAGTTTCCTGACCAGTGGTCTGTGCCCTGGCTGATAATGGGTAATGCTGTGCCACCTAGATAGGGAAACTTTGCTTTCAGTGTAGGTAATGCTTTGTAGGTAACCCGGAAACTGCTTCCAGAAATACGATACTATGTCTTAATGAGTGTAGTTCTCAGCTTGTAAGGGGCAGTGTGCAAAGTAAGTTTAGCCAGTGGGGTACCTCGCTGGTGTAGATAGTTGTGCACATGGTGCTTCATGGGTCTTTGAAAAAGACAGAGAAGCAATAGCTTTCACCCAGAGCTCTTGGCACACAGGAAGGAAAAATAGGGGGAGAATGAGAGCTGCCTGTGGACAGCTGAACAAGAGACTAAAATATACAAACTTTGTTCCTGCTACAGATTAATGGAAAAGCAAAAAACAGGGGCTGGGAAGAAACAGAGCTGGGCTTAACAAATGAGCAGGCAAGGAATGTCTCGGAGACCATCAATCAGAGTCTGAGTACTAAAATGGCAGAAATGTGCTTTAGAAGAGAAAAGAAAATAAGCAATAAAGCAGAATCAGTGAACCTCTGGGAATTCTGTTTTGTGCTGGGGTTCAACTCGGCGTGTTGCAAGGGATGTATCGCCTCAGAAGCCACTAATGAATTTTCTGTTCACAGCTTTGAAGCAGGAATTTGAATGCTCTGTTGTGATTCATGCCAGTGCAGCAAATATTATGTCAGTGCTGGAACAATATAGAAAGGAAACAAGTGACAGCTGTGTGGAGGAGCTGACATGATCAGCTGGGCCTCTGGTGATCCGTTGCTATAGAATTGGAAGACTGCCATGTAATACATTGTGAGCTGTGAAAATACCAAGACAGCAACAAATTACATTGCTGGCTTGAAAGCAGAAATACATATACATAGGAAGGATTAAAATCTGACATTACTGGAGAAAGGTTGTTTCCAGCTGATAGAGCACATAGTATTAAAGCGTGTGAGGGGCTAGTCAAATAAGCATAAGAACAACATCAAAGGTCTGCAGCAGTGGATGCTGAAAGGACAATCTGGCAGGCTGTGCATTTTGAGATGGAGGTAAAATTTTCATTGCTATCCCTGGAAATAACTGGGCAGCAGTAACCTCCTGACCAGGAATTTGCTGTGGACTTAGCATTTCACATGCTACTGCAGTTATATTGCATCTGTTCATTTTCTTGAACGCAGCCTCTGCGTTCCAGCAGGTCAGAAATCTGTGGCTGCTGCTGTTTTAGTGGCATGTGGCCATGCAATTCAGAAGTTTCAGCATGCAAAGATGAAGGGCCTGTGTAAAACAGTTATCTCAAAGATATTAATGACAGAGTACGCGGAGTAAAACAAGAAATAGTATTGGATCTTCAGTCTTTTTGTTGTACTGTTTTCCTGATGTGCTTGCTTCTTTGTTTACACATGTTAACACAGCATTTGCTGGATGATGTTGTTTTGTGGCTTACATATAGTAACTTACTTCCTGCTAATTAAACCTAGCTATTGCCACTGCATCTTCGTTGTACAAGTATGTACTCTATGGGCACCATATTGGAGAAAAAAACCCCAACAACACAAACAAACAAAAACCAAAAAATCAACATTTTTTCCCTATTCTTGGTCTTGTCCCTGAAATAGGATCTGGGACAGGGCAAAGCTTTGAGTTCATTTCTGTCACATAACTTGGCTTGGGGAGAAAAGCATTAACATGTCCGAGAGCCAGTTGTGAATGCTGCTGGCCTAATTGTGAGAAGTTGCATTTTCTAGGCCCATCTAAGTGGGAAGTGGAGGGGTTTTAATGTCTCGGTAGTTCTGTGTGATTAAAGGGTTCTGTAAAATAACTCTGCTGCATTTCAGATAGTAATGCTGCATATACTCTTAGAAAAATATCTGTAATCCAAGTCTCTTACATGAGAGGATTTTTGGTGGCATAGGGTTTTCCCTTGAAAGAGTTGCATTTAAACATCATAGCCTTTCTGTTGTGAAACAGCAGAATTAGTACACTAGCAGATTAAATGATGTAGAAGCCTCTTTTAACTGTTTAAGAAAACTTTGATCCTGTTTTTATTAGTATCTTGTAGTATTCTTCTCCATCTGATCCTGCAATAGCAGGGTTTTGGCCCAACCTTGTTCTAACAGCTTGTGCAATGCTCTTGATCTTTTGAGTGTTCTGTTAAGACAGAGTATATATAAAATATGCTATGCTAATGAAAACTTTTGGGGACTAGATGATATTTCATATGCAAAACCTCTGAGTTTGTGAAGTCTGTTAAGGCTTCCTGCAAAGGTAGAGCTGTGAAGTTTATGTCTGACTCAGTCACTGAGCAAATGGCTGATGTGACGTAAGAGATGGATGCCACCAACTGTGGATGCTACTGATATAGCAGAGTTGGTGAAGGGGAACATGTGTTCACTTCAGCTGTTTCAGGCAAGTGCCTTAAAGATTTGTGTGAACTGTGGGTGAAAGTAGTATGGCAGCTTGTGAGCTGGGCAGCTGAGTACCACTTCTGACTGCTGTGAGACTAGAAATGCCATGTGAGAAGCAGGAATGGAAAGGAGGGAAGAATGAGGTGAGATAGTCCAAGTCACTGTAGCTGCCTGAATTTGCAGATCAGAGGCTTGATATTTAAGTGCCATCCTGTCTTTACTGAGTTGTAGACCCAGTGTGTCTTTAAGCACTTAGGGATGGCTGGAAACTGCAGTCTGTGAACAATATTTTATATCGTGTGTTTTCATGATGCTGAATGTGTAGGACCGTTGATCAAATTTCTGCTTGGCTAGATGATGTATTCCTGTGGAAGAGCACATGATGTTGCCTTCTGCTGGCTAATCAGCTGCTGTCAGCTCTGGATGTTCATCACAAATTGTGCAGTTGCAGTGATTGTAATTCTGGTGAGATTACTGTCAACCTGTTAAAAGTTGTTGTGGAAGCCACCAAAGTAGTATTTCCTGTTGCGTCACTAGTATCTTGCGGCAGACAAATATGCCCATGTGAAGCTTGGGTTGTTACAAAACTGATGTTTTTATATTTGGGTGTGGGGAGTGGGGAAATGATCTGGCTTCCCAGCTCTCTGCAACTTAAATGAGGTTTTTATCACTAGCATTCTAGTTAACTAAAGCTGGCCCTTAACTCTGCTGTATTGATGTTCTGGGATCAGGATAGCTACTATAAATAGAGAACAACTGGGACTTTTTTGTCTGCAGTACCTAAGGGTTTTTTGGTTAGTGAACAGCTGTCTGTGTGTAATCTAAACCTGGCTCTCCTGATGTCCTCTCTAGCCCACAGCTGTGCACATACAGGAGTTCCTCACTCTGCTGGCCGTGTGTCATACTGTTGTTCCTGAGAGACAAGGAAATAAAATAATCTACCAGGCCTCCTCTCCAGGTTGGTTGTTGTTTTCTTTTTTTGGGAGAGATGAAGTGAGACTAGAAGTAGATAGAAGGAAGGTCCAGAAATTTCTGCAAAGGTCATTGATTTTGAAAGCAAGATGTCTCCTGTGATGCTAGCAGTAGATCTGGCATCTTCTGTCATCAGTGCATGCTGCTTTTGAATGCCTCCTACAAAACACCAAGTACATGATGTTTTCGTAGATCTGGGTCAGGATTATGATCTTTCTGCATTCATGAGACCTACTCTGGCCTTTCTGCAGGGGTGAAAAGCAAAAGTAAAACTTCCAGTGTGTACAGCTGATCTATGGCAAAAGTAAAACTTTCAGTGTGTACAGCTTATCTATGAAAATATAGATTTGTTTCTGCATGAGCAGTTACTTTATCTGGTATGAGTACGAACTGTTTTTCTTGATCCTACCAGCTTCCCATATTGGTTTAAGCAGGCACAAGGCGCTGATATGCTGATACATGACACAGTACATCCAAGAGCAGGATACTGGTCATATTCAGGCCTGCTCTTTACCCATTTCTTCCTTGTTTCAGGTAGCTCAGAGGTATTGAAGGAGGTAGGCAGGCCTAAATGTGGAACAGCAGGGCCCTGATCCCCATCAGATTTCTTTAACTTGAGGTTGTTTCTGGAATTGTTGTAGTGATGTATTGAATGGTGAAAGAGCATCACTTATTTATACCTTAGGGTGCCTGAAGGGTAGGGTGAGGAGCCTGTGTAAGGCACCTGTGGTCAGTCACAGTGTTGATGAACTGTGGGGAGACTGAGGGAGCTGTAGAGGTGTTATGTTTACATGAATTGGACACTAAATATATCTATATGGGGGTTATCCCTAATGCCACTTGCTTCTTAATGAGGTTTTTTAACTGTCTACTAGAGCTAGAAGTGTTTGCTGTGGTTTCAGCTGGTTTTTGAGCTCTTAGTGACACTACCCCAGTTCAGTCTCCAAATGACAATGTTGTATTTCTTAGCACCTGAACTTATTACCTTTACAGCAGGAAATGGATTAAATGCAGTTGTAAGAATTTAGAGCAATGTAGCTTTGACCTTGGTTTCAGAACAAGTATTTACCCTTTTTCATGTGTCCACAACAGTGGAATTCAATGGTTCAGTAATTGCAGGATGTTTTATGCAGATTATGAAGTTTGCGTCGTTGATATTGCATGGCCTTTGTAGGACTAAAATGTGAACATTCTTGTGGAAGTGTGTGCAGAGCTACTCTAACAGCCCTACAGATGGGGGAGTATGGGGAAAGGGGGCTTCTCTGTTTTGGCATCGTGGCATATTTAAGTATGGGCTTTGCAGATGTCTTCTACATACCATATTAATCTTAAGCTTTTCTTGTATTGGCAGATGAAGGGGCCTTGGTGAAAGGAGCAAAAAAACTTGGCTATGTTTTCACAGGACGGACTCCACATTCTGTTATCATTGATGCTGTAAGTAGTAAATGTGTGCAGCATGGGCTTTGAAGCTCATGCAGAGCATTAATTTCTTGTGTGGTTCTGGTGAGTTTGCTTTTACAGAGCCTTTAAGATGCTGTGTGGCATGCCAGGCTTTTTCAGACTGGGAAAAGTTATTTTAGTCCATTTTTAAATGCAAAGCCCATTGTCCTTCTGTGTGGCATGGGCAGTAGGAACTTGTGAGCTTATGTGGGAAATGACAACAATTGTGCCTGAAGAGTATTTCCATTGTCTGGGAAACTCAGATGAGAACACTTGCATTAGAAGGAAATTCACATGTGTAGAGGTTTTCTGACTTACCTTTAATGGTTACTGTGCTTTGAAATATTTGAGTTCTTGTCTGAAAATGGAATTTTTCTTCTCAGTAAGATGCTCTGTAGAAGATGTGTCTGCTTAACAAGCAAGGGAGGTGTGTAATTAATGAATTAGAGCTGATGCAGGCAGTCTCAAACTCATGGGGCCCCATTCTGACTGAAGTTGCAGTTTAAACTGAAGTGACTCCAGATTTACACAGGGGCAGCTTAGTAGGGTGCTCATTAAGAGTAATGGATCTATTTTTGTCCTTCTGCTCAGGTGCATTCACTTTCAAGTTTCTTGGTACACTTTCAAGTTTCTTGGTACACTTCCAGGCAAAGCACTTAAAACACAGCTTTCTAAGGCTTGTCACAAATTTTTAGCAGCTTCTCAGGAAACTGCTGCTTAGTTTAAGGGGAAGAGGTTAGGATAAGCAGCATCATCTAGAGCTATACAGGCTCTTTTCTGTAGGAAAACCAGGCTCATGAGACCTAGGTTTATATTCCTCATACATACCAAGTTGGGAGCATGGTCAGTCTATAGCCAGTGATATAAACTTTCACTCTTGGACTCATGTCTTGTTGCCTACATCAATGGCAGTACATGTAGCATGGGTTGGAGATGACTTTTGGTCTTGGTTATTGTTTAGTTAGTTTGTACCTTGTAGGACATAATTACTGCAATTAGATTTTACTACAACCCTTTCTTTGACAATGTGTTACAGATACCACTGGAGTTCTGAGACTCCAGTAACTCTTACTGCTCCTTCCATCTGCTCTACAACAGGAATGGCAAAGACAGAGTGTTTCAAAATCCTTTTCCTTCCTCAGGTTGCTAGTGCTCATCAACCCCAACAAAAAGTCGTTGGGAATAGCAGGAATTTATCCTTAGTAAACCATTATATTAAACCATCATTTTATACAATCTAATATGCTTATAAATTCAAGTAAAAGAAGTATTAGGGAAGTTCAGAGACAGGTTATTATTGTAATACCAAATCTGGATGGCATGTTTATTCTAAGTTGGAATAATGCTCGCAGTCTGTAGCATGTCTATTAGCTGTTAAGAAGTAAATATGCAGACAAACTTTCAGAGCATGCTTATCCTTCTGGAATAAAACGGTAGTTCCTTGAAATGATGTAAAAAAGGTAAATGGAGGATGCTATAGTACTAGACATTCGAGTAGGAATGGAATGCCTTCATTAAATAGGAGTCTACATCACTTTTACCAGGAGAGGGAGCTATTACTACGTTTTATTTGCACTTGGATGTGTTCAAGAGGTTGTCTTTAGCTACCTTACGTTTGCTCGTGTAAGAATGTACTGCAAATTATATTTATTACAGTGCTTGCTTTCTTTTGTAGCTGGGAAAAGAAAAAACCTTTGAAATTCTTAACGTGCTAGAGTTTTCTAGGTAAGTTTTCCTCTAATATACTAAATGCAGGGCAACAAGAAAACTATTTTCGTAAATGTTATTGAGAATAAAAAGATTCAGCTGATACAGGAGAAGAGCTGAACTTCCTTAGCTTTTTCTTGCCCCTCCTCGTTTACAATATAGGACCTGTACAGAGCTTCTTACAAACTGGCAGCTGTCGGCATGTGAGCATGAAACTCTTCCCTTCCACTGCAGCTCTGTTGGCTTTCTGAGAAGTTGCTGCCCTGGAAGAGTTGTTCCATGCCTCATTGATTTCCTGATGTGTCACTTGTCTGTTTTAAGAACTTTGAGGCAGAGATTGCACTTTTACTGCACTTCTGTAAATTACATGGGTTTGAGTAGGTGGAATCTACAACTGAAGGTCTTTTTGGTGCACCTTTAAGAACCACTCCAGATATGAAAAACTAAACCTTGCAAGCACTCCTAACTTGTTAGACTAGATAGCATGGACACTGCTTGGGCAGCAAGAAGCTTTGTGTGATAAATCAGGCCCCTGAATCACTGGAGATGATAAAAGGTGCTTTCTGTTTGTCAGCTGGTAAAGTTTTATCAGTTTAGATGGTGCTAGTCAGCAGGCTTTTGTGATTTATTTATTTATTGATTTATTTATTTTCCTACCATTTCTGCGGCTTAAAGACTTGAAGTCTTACTCTCTGTTGTCTTTGAGTTGGCTGGTTCTGCCCTAAAGGAGTGTGTAAAAATAAGCCAAGGAAGATTTGGGTAGGCAGCTGTTCTTGTGTCCTGGCTTGCTTTGAAGGGTGCTTGCCAATGGGAGCCATAAGGCTGAAGATGGAAATGGGTAATTTGGTATTCCTCTTTGCTGTCAAGGATTGTGGGGTCTCAGGTTATTACTGTTACATCTCACCTGATCTCAGATGCGCTGGACACATCTGAGAAAAATCTCTGGCTAGAGCAGGACTTGTTCTTAATCGCTATGACTAACGGAAGCAAATTCTTTTCCTTCAATAGCAACAGGAAGAGAATGTCAGTGATTGTTCGAACTCCGTCAGGAAAGCTACGTCTCTACTGCAAAGGGGCTGTAAGTAATTAAATCACCTAATGGAGAAGTAACATTATTAGTTACTGTTTTAACAGCTGTGGCTGTTGCTGGCATTTCATGTTTTGTACAAAGTACCTGTTGGCTTGCTGTTTAGGGCCAAGTGATTTAAGAGACTGCTTATTCCTCCTCTGACTTGTTTTGCAGGCAGGAAGGTTGTTGGGCTGTCTACTACCCAACTGAAATCCTGAAACTGATGGAAGCAGTACCCTTTAATTAACCAAAGTCAGGATTTCACAAGGCTGCACAGCAGCAGTTCAGGAGCTAGACTAAAGGCTGTTTGGATCTGTAATACTAAAATCTGTTCTCAAGTGGCTCTTGATCTAGCTCTCTTACATCTCTGCACCTGCTGTAATTTGTCACCATGACTTGCACCATGGTGTGCTTCTGTCTTCACTGACAAAAGCAATAGCTTACCAAAGTGCAAAGGCTGCAAAACTAGCATTGGCCACAGCCAGAGAGTGGTTCTAATTTCAATGCTTTTTGCAACCAGATCTGAATTCGGTAAAGATACGGTTTACTTGAATTTGTCTGGACATATTTGTCTGAATGCACTGCTCTGTTGCTTCAGTTGGACTCCTGATTTGATAAAGATGTGCTGGCTTCATGCTGGCGTGATGAGAATGGATTAAGCCCATTGCCTTTGTACTGTATTTTGAAGTTGTATGTCTACTAGGACTGCACAGATATGTAATTGCTTGTTGCTCATACTCTTCCTGAGTTCACATTGTTTCTTGAAGAGTGATAGTGGAAGGGGTGGAGAACATGGGAAATTATAGTAAAAAAACTTACATTGTCTTCCATATGAGCAGTCTCTGATGTCTTAAAAGAGCAAAAGGGTTGTAGTAATTAGTGTAATCTGGTGTTTTGTCTTGTATGTTCTGCTGCATCCACAACTCACCTAAACTCTGTTAACTGCATATTCCATATGAACTCTTCCCCATTCTGATAGTCATCTCCTGTCCTGTCACTTCCATAATGAATTGTATGTTTTGTATGCCTATCTCTAATCAATGATAGATGTAAGCCTGATTAGTCAAGAGTACATGTTTGAGCAAAAGTAGGGTTTCTATATCTTATGTGTGTGTAGCACTCTGTTCTGGTAGTTGCAGAATAAAATCCAGAGACTCCAGATACGTAGGTGATGGTGCTGTATTATGGTTGCCTCTGTTTTCTGGGCTTTTTCAGTTGCCTTTGGATATAGTGATGAAGGAAGGATATTTCTATGAGAATTTTGTTGTAGAACCTGATCAGTGCCTCTGCCTTCTATTTTTTAACATCAGTGGGAATCTTTTTTAGAGAGAACTGGAAGAAGCCCTTCTGCATGGGACTACAATGTGTCCTGGATAAGATCAGGCACTTACATTCTCTGAAAATCAATATATCTGCTTCAGAAAGGGGTGTTCTGTACTGCCCAGTGATGGAGACCCCTTTATGTAAAGAGGGGAGGAAGGCAGGGTGTGCTTCTGTCCCCATTATTTAAAGTGGATGCAGTGTCTTTGCCGCTGGGCACAATCCAGATCACTTACTCAAAACAGAGTCCTTAAAACCTGAACATATTACTTGTAAATATAGTCTTGGGTTTGGGTATTAGCAAGTCCACTCAGGTTATTTCACTTGAGCTCATAAATACCCACATAGAAACTTCATTTGTAGACTTACTCTTTTGTAATGAATTTGGTTTTAATAGGATAATGTAATTTTTGAGAGGCTTTCAAAAGATTCCGAGTATATGGAGCAAACACTGTGTCATCTTGAATACTTCGCAACAGAAGGTAAGAGAAGTAGCATGTGATGAGAATTCAGCTTGGCAAACTCCTTGCAGCATGTTCTGTGTTGTTTAACCTTTGTAGTGCTGAGTAAGAGGGTTATGAAGATAAATTAAGAAGTGGTGTGTAATCGGCAAATTAACAACTCTGGGATAACTTTAACCCTAAAAGTCTGTGCCCTGTTTTTGTGCAATTTCACTAGGAGAGTAGAATTTGGAATGAAAAGATGGGGTGCTATGTGCCTGTGATGAAGGGAATAGGTGTGAGTCCTATCGCTCAGAATACTTCCATTTCACTGAATTTAGAGATGTTTTTACCAGTGTAGAAGGCAACAAAGTCCCTGGCTTCATGAACCAGAGGGATAACCTGAACAAGTTGAGAAGCCTGGGAGATCAAGACATCAAAGATGATCTGAAATGGTCTGTAAGGCCTTTAGGACTGATGTAACACCTCTGTTCAAACAGAAGTGTTTGGCTTTGTTCCCTTTTCTGCAGTAGCATAAGATACTTTCATTATAGTAAAACCATGAACCAGTGATTTCCCTCCTAAATCTGTAAACATTATTCAGCTTTAATTAAAATTTTTTCTGCAGACTCCTATGTTTTCAGTGATGAAACTTCAGTACTTTATGGCACACACTGCTTTCTGCGTGACTCATGCCAGAGGAAGAAAAAAAATCATTACTTCTGTATGTTAATTTTTCCAGTGGTCTAATAAAATGGTTCTCATACTTCATAGGCCCTATTATCTACTCCTTTGTGCATGTGTAACTCCCATTATTAATGTGAGTTACATGCATACACTGTAGGAGGAAACAGGTTTTTTTACAAGGAAATGTGGGCTCTGCAGTGTGTTTGACTAAGTAATATCTCCAGTTACAATATGTATCCATTTTTTTTAATTTGGCCTTTAAAGATACATGAAAGACAAGCTTCCTTTCATAGTTAAACTAAAAAGATTAAAGATGGCACTTTTGTTGCTCCAGTATGGCTAGATTGCAATACTTAAAATCAGGGAGAAGCTTGTGGCCCTTAGCTTCTCTTGATTTGCGCCAATATCAGTAACCTAAATGAGCCAGGCTTTTGGTTTATATTAGTGAAAACTCAAATGCTTTAAACATGTACAGGGAAAATTTGTGGAATCTGGAATTTAACAATGTGCATTAAAAGCTCCTGTTGTTCCGGTGAGAGGGTTAGAATTTAGTGTTCATTAGGGCATTAATGACTTGCTGATAGTCAGTGTAATTCTACTGTGGGTAATGGCTGTTTTCTGTTTCGTAGGTCTGAGGACTTTGTGCATTGCTTATGCAGATCTGTCGGAAAACTCTTATAGAGAGTGGCTGAATGTCTATAATGAGACCAGTACAGTTTTGAAAGACAGAGCTCAGAAGATGGAGGAATGCTATGAGATTATTGAAAAGGTAATACGCATACTTCTTATTTTTTATTTATTGGATTCCCTTACAGGTGTCTTTTTTCGTGGAATTTGGGCTTTATACAGTAAACCAGTTAATTCATGAGAACCTGGAAAGGTGTTCTAAGTTGGCAACCTGCTCAGACCATTAGATCTCTCACGTTTTACTTTGTAAATCTGAGACCAAGTTATGTATAAAAGGTCATTGCTACTCATAAACTCTTTTCTCATTATTTTTGTCTTGTGTAACAGTGATATAACTTGAAAAGATAACATACAAAATCACTGTGTTGCATCAAGTTCCCATATGCTAGTGTATACAGAGAAATTTGTTCCTCCTCATACAGCAGTCTCAGTTTAGGTTTTCTGAAGGCTGTTGTAGACTCTGTAGACAAAACAAAGTGCTCACTGATGCCTATAGTCACACGAGCTGGAAAAAAAGGTGAAAAACTGCTCACCAAGGAAGTTGTAGAAGTCATAAATCTGGAAGGGGAAAGTAGATGTTGGAGAGCCAGTTTGAAACTGTAATCCCACACTAAATTAAATGGTAAAATGTCAACACTAGGGGCCACTGTTTCTTTGATATTTGTTGGTCTTCCTGCTTTCTGAGATGCTGGTAGTCACTTCTCAGGTGCATTTGTTCATGCTCTTTCTCCTTGCACTGGTTATTTTACTTGTATAGTGGTTCCTTTAAAACACTCTTTGAATTTCAATTTCTTTTTTTTAATATTAACAATGCAACTTAAGTTCTGAAGCACTGTTGTTTACTGAAGTTAGTTGGGGCAGAAAAGGAAAGGAGATTAAGACTAGGAAGGCAGCTAACTTTCATAGAGTAACAGGAAAAACTCCAAGAACTCTTTAAGTAACAGCTGAGATTGGGTCTTGGTTTTCAAACTAATGCTTGAAGTCATCTTTTGTGTTGGCCGGTGTGGTTGTCTAATCCTTGGTTTTGTAGGTTTGCACAACTTATTTCAGCTTTCTGCTTCCTGCGCTATGCTCTTGTACGCTTCTGTTTTCACTGAGGTGAGAAGTGAACATAGCTTGCTTCTCTTACTTTAAAACGTGCTCTCAAAGCTTAGATAACTTTTGGCCATTTATCTTCTGCCTCTTTTCACAATTTAAAATCTTGGAAAAAATGAACCCATGAATGGGTTGTAGAATTGGAATTTTGGGATTTGTGCCATATTGGTAGGAAATATCCTTTTCCTGTTAATGTTTGCTTGCTGGTCATACTGAAGAGCAGGAAATTGCACTCTTTTTTTTTTTTCTTTCTTAAAGCTGGTATTTCCCAAGTTAAATTCTCTGGTCTGCAGGCACTTCTTTCCAGATCATAAACTGGCTTGTGGCAGTAACAAAGTATAATGCATTTTAATAGGCTGATTTTTTTTTTTTTTTCATTGAAGGGATAAAATGAGAGTAGGAGAGTTACTTTGCCAGTCTGAGTGTTGATTACTGGATCATAGTACAGGTGTACATGCAGAGACAAGCATGAATGGGCTTCCTTCCCCACCTGCACACTAGCTGAGAGGGCTTCAGCAGGCACAGTAGTAACTTCCCTGCTTGGGTAGCTCAGCCATGCTGATCCCTGTACTGTCATGTTTAACTGCTTAACAACTGACTTTAGGAATAAAAGACAATCTGCAATTGCATGCTTGGATTTAATTTGACACTCTCAAATGTTGTTGGCATTGACAAAGGCAAACATTTTTGTATAGCCAAGAGGCTATAGGGTACTAAAGTCAATTCTTCTACCTTTACCAGCTGAATATCTCATAATAAAGCTTAAGCTTTGTCAAGACCTGTAACTAATGTCAGCTCACATACTTGTATAAATAACAGTTTCCCTTTCTGTTCTTTATGCATGCATAGGTGCATACAAGTGGGAGTTGCAAATAATGCCCTCTTTATAGAGTCAGAATGATTTGGTTTGGAATGGACCTTGAAGCTCATCTAGTGCCAACCCGCCGCCATGGGCAGGGACACCTTCCACTGGATCAGGCTGCTTAAAGCCCCATCCAACCTGGCTTGAGCACTGCCAGGAATGGGGCAGCCGCAGCTTCTATGGGCAACCTGTTCCAGTGTCTCACAGTTCTCATTGTAAAAAATCTCTTCTTCATGTCCAATCTAAATCTTTGCTCTTTCATTTTTAAGATGTTTCCTGTAGTTCTGCCACTGCAGGCTGTAGTATAAAGTCCCTATCCATCTTTTTAATAAGTTCTCCTTATATATAGGAAGGCCACAGTAAGGTCTACCTGAAGCCTTTTTTTCTCCAGGATGAACAGCCTCAAGTTTCCTAAATACTTCTGTTCACTTCGTCTGTTTTCACTTGAATAACTGTAATCCCTACAAAGAATAGAAGCTGTTACTTATTCTATGCAATTCCTGAAATGAAACAGTATGACTAAACTCAATTTGTATCAATTTCTTTTAAATTTAAATCTTTATGTGTCTAAGGAATCATTAATGTGCCTTTAAAGTTAAAATCTGCTGAGTAGATTGTGCCTTTTGATGAGGTTTATTTCTTAGGTATTTTTGTCTGCTTGACTTGCTTTCTTTTTCTTACTGTAACACAGCCAAATTTTTTCAAGCAATTGCTTTAGAATTGCATAAGAACATGACGAACTCTGTAGTATTACATTTGTTGTATAAGACGTGTTTTTCTGGCAGACATCTGTATGTAGATTAGAGATACTTGGATTGATTAATGTTCATACCACTTATATTACATAAATGTAGTGATTATATCCATAAATAGTTGCAATAATTTTTGCTTTGAGTGATTGTATCCAGTCTGTATGTACATTTTATGGGAGGGAAATGAGTTTAAATGATGTGATGCCAGGTGACTTTTGTTTCGTGAGCTTAGGAAATATATAAACTGAGACCACTCATCATGTTGCTATGGTGATTAGTGAATACTCTAGTATATATGTTCATCTATAGGCTAGCTTGGGAGTTGTATAACTTCAATTAATTGCTCTTGAAACATTGCCATCTTTCTGATCAGAAACACTTTGTTCCATTCTGTACCCTTTGAAATGTGAATTGTATGCAGAGGAAGTAGAGTAGCCACACCAGAAATTTACTGTAGTATGTATTACTTGTCAAAATCCTGTATTAGCTATGAGGTGCAACATACTGTCTTTAATTCCTTTTTGAGTGTGTTCCAGAAGAGGTTCATTTTAAGAAAACCATCCCTCAAAATCTTTTTTTTTTTTTCCCAGGATTTGCTGCTTCTTGGAGCTACAGCCATTGAAGACCGCCTGCAAGCAGGTGTTCCAGAAACAATAGCCACACTAATAAAGGCAGAAATCAAGATATGGATTCTGACGGGTGACAAGCAGGAAACGGCTCTCAACATAGGTATTCCCTCTTTCTGGTTACTCTGAATTTGTCTGACTAGAATTTTTGTTTACTTCTCAAAACTGAATCAAGTTGCATGTATCTTCCTATGTTGCAGTTGTACGAAGAGGTGAAATAACTTGCTGAACTGATAGGGTTGTAGTAGAATTAACGTGTGTGGTTTAAGTAGATGATTTAAAAGCAGTAGTCAACTGGAGAGGAGGGAAGTATCATCTATTCAGAAATTAAAAGAAAAAAATGTAGCTACACATTCTTGGCATAAATACCTCAAGTAAGTTGAGAAGTTAACTGACAGCAGCTAGCCTGAACACAAGTAAATGAGCTTTACAGCAATTGCTTGCTCCGAAGGCTTAGGGAGAGTAACTTCCAGCTTGCTATCATTAAAAAAAGGTGGTTATGAAACAACTTGAAAGGAATAAGCATCTCCTTTACAATTTCTAAATTACCACTTTTAGTGTACAGTTTGGTAGTAAAACTGTAACTTAATTAGCTTCATGTTCAAGTTGCCTTGAAAGTACAAACATGTGGCACCCTTCCAGTTTTTGTGTATTACAGCTTTAGTGGGTTACAAGCATTGAATTTAAAACCTAATCCACATGTATGTTTTATGCTTCAGGTGTAAATATGCTATCTGGAGAGTAAAAAGTATTTTCAATTTCTCATTGAGTGTGGAGGTTATGCTTATGGACTCTCACTTGCTGCAAGGATATGCATATGTATTGAGGAATATTTGAACTCTTGGCAGCTGCATCAAGGAGCTGGAGTACTTTGTTCTTCCAGCTTCATCTCAATTCCTTGGCCTTCAGCATTTGTATGTTGTCTCTTGCATTCCTAACTTCTCTGAAGAGTAATGGCTGACCTTGCTGTGGCATGATTGAATGCCTTCTATTTAGTCATGTGCCAGCTCATAGTCCTGCAGGTGAGGAGGGTGTTTCTGATAAGCTTTAATTTTCAACCATTTGAACTCTCTACTTAAAGAAAATAAGAGTTCGGGGTTCAGAAACATCTTTTTAGCATGAAATACAGTCTTCAGTTTTCGTCAGCTGAAACTGTCCTTAGCATCTGGAAACAACTCTAGAAGGCTTAACAGTGTTTCTGTATCTTCATCCTCTGTTAAAGCAGTCTGCAATGCTTGGGTCATCTTTGCCTTTCAGTGAGGCAAAAAAGCCATGGCAGATTTCAATTTACCATGGTCCTGGTGCTCAGCAGGCTCCTGGAAAAGCAGAACTGATGTGTTTCCAGCCAGTAACTTTCTTAGTAAAATTTTTCTGGGGATGTAGTTTTTACTGAACTGCATCCCTTCCTTGAACAAGAAATCAATTCCTACAGTTAGGCTAAGAGCTCATACCTAGAGTATGCATTCATAGGTATGAGCGCTGCCTTATAATCACAGACTGGTTTAGGTTGGAAGAGGCCTTAAAGGTCATCCAGTTTCAAACCTTGGGCCATGGGCAGGGACAGCCTGGCCTTGAAAACTTTCAGGGATGGAACATCCACAACTTCCCTGGGCAACATGTTCCAGTGCATCGCCATCCTCACAGTGAAGAATTCCTTCCTAATATCTAATCTAAATCTACACTTTTTTGGTTTAAAGCCAGTCCTTATAAGAAGTCCCTGTCCAGATTTCTTGTAGGTCCCCTTTATGTACTAAGGTCTTCCTGGAGCCTTCTCTTCTCAAGGCTGAACAAGCCCAGCTCTCTTAGCCTATCTTCATAGGAAGGTGCTCCAGCCCTCTCATCATTTTTATGGCCTTCTCTAGACTCCCTCAAGCAGTCCACATCTTTCTTGTGTTGGGGGCTGAACACAGCACTCCAAGTAGGGTCTCATGAGTCCTAAGAAGAGGAGGATGAATCACCTCCTTTGACCTGCTAGTCATGCTTCTTTTTATGCAACCCAGCATACAGTGGGCTTTCTGGGCTGGAAGCGCACAGTGCCAGCTCGTGTCAACCTTTGTGTCGTCAACCTTTGTGTCATCAACCTTTGTGTCGTCAACCTTTTTTACTAGACCAGATTGCTCAAAGCCCCATCCAGTTTGACCTTGAACTCTTCCCTTGATGTGGCATCCACAACTCTTCTGAGCAACTTGTTCCAGTCCCACCACCCCCATCATAACTTTCTTCCTTATGTCTGGTCTGAATCCACATTCTCAGTTTGAAGTGATGGCCCTTGATCTGTCACACAGGCCCTGGTCAGTTTTTCTTGTATGCCTGCTTTATATATTGAAAAGTCTTTGCAGAGCCTTCTCCAGGCTGAACAAACCCCAACTCTCTGAGCCTTTTCCAACAAGTGATATATTCTAGCCCTCTTATTGTGGATCTGCTCAAACAGGTCTATGGTCTGTCTTTAAGCTGGAGGCCCTAGATCTTGATGCAGTACTCCAGGTGGGGTCTCACGTCCAGTATTTCTTGCCCCAGTATCTCCAAGTACCTCTCTGAAGGGTCACTCAATCAATTCATTCCCCAATGTGTACTTTATTGTGTTGCGACAATCCCAAATATCAGCTGCAGGACCTTGCACTCAGCTTTTTTGAACTTTATGAGATTCTCGCAGGCCTACTTCTCAAGCCTATCAGGGTTCCTCTGGATGGCATCCCTTCCCTCTAGGGTATCAACTGCACCATTCAGCTTGGTGTTACTGAGAATGCATTCAATCCCGCTGTCTGTCATTGATGAAGATACTAAATGGTGTTGTTCCCATGATGGACCTCTGAGTGACACTACTCATTACTGGTTTCCACTTGGACATTGAGCCATTGACTGTAACTCCTTGAATGCAGCCATCCAGCCAATTCCTTACCCATCTTACAGTCCATCCATAAAGTCCGTATCTTTACAATTTAGAGGTAAGAACACTTCTGTTAGAGCAAGCTGTGATTTTTTTCAGTTGAGGAAACTGAAGCAATACCAGCATGCTTCCCTGTATCCCTATGCAAAGTTTGAGTGGGGCTTATATGCCCTCTCTAAACACAGGGGATAATCATTCTTGCCTCTTATGCTGGATTTTGTATGCCTGCAGTACAAATGTGCCTGTGGGCTATGATCTTGAACCCTGGTTCAAGCAATCTTTCTCCCAGGACACTTGAAGGGAGACAAGTGCCAGAAGAATCTGATTCATCTGCTTCATGGACTTTTAGCAGACTTTTAAATTAGAGAGCTAGATACCGATTTACAGGTAAGAATTGACATATTGTTACCTGGCTTTGAACCAGTGGTTGATCTTATTCTACTGAGAAATATTGACAAAAATATGCCCTAATCTTGGAAAGTGTATTTTTGCTTGCTATGTTAGTACAGCCAGTAATAACTGTTATAAAAATACTTTAAAACTGTAAAATAGGACTACAAATGTTGCTTACAGTTGCTGGTTACTTTGTACTAGTGCTATATTTTAACATCTTCATAGTCCTGAAATTGTGCATAATGTATAGATTTCCTGTAGACCATTGTTAAGCTTGACTTTATCTTCCTATTCCAGTTTTGATCTCATTCCTGTTTAATGTGATGACAAGATACAAAGTGACTTCAGTTCTAGGATTCCTACTTCTGTCTCTGTGATTTCCAAGATGCCCAGCAGAACTGTTTTCCACAGTTGTTTTTTTCCAGCTGTACTTGTCAAGTGGCATCTTGCTCATTTTGAAAGGGGTAAAATGAAACACTGAGCAGTGGTTTGGAAATCTATAGCTTGCTGTTGCAGCTGCTGCTCCAATCAAATGCTACTAGAAAATCCTTTTAAATTGGTTATACTGAATTTGTAACAGCCTACTGCACAAGGCTGTTGCCATTCCCTGGGGAAAGAAAGAACCCTTACATGTAGGGAAGCTTTCAAGTTTGTAATTTTCTCCTCAGTAAAACTAAGGAAGCAGTTCTTGAGCATGGGGTTAACTTGAAAATGGCAAATGGACTTTTTTCTCAAGTCAGTGTTTTGTCTATACCTGTTGAAGTTTTGCTACTCAGTTTTCTGTACTACCACCTAAGACTTGTTCACAGGCAGAATCAGAGGTTATCTGCAAAGCGTTCATGTTGTAAGCTGCACTTCATTAGAATGTATTTTATCTTTTTACCAACAGGCCTGTGTGAGTTGAGTGTCATTCTATATTCTCTAAAACAGAAAGTAAACTTCAGCATCTCAGCTTGCTAACACAGATACGATGAAAATGTATCTGCAAGGTTGCACCTGATACTCGTATTCCACACAGCTGTGAATGAAAGAGAAATGAAACTTCTGTGGGTAATCAAACCCGCTGCCTTAAAAGTGCCTGCCTATGTGATATAAATGTGCCTTCCACAAAGGAAGATGAGGGATTTGCTTTCTTGCCAGAAGTGGTTCATGCAGACATGTTAACCCTGGATTATACCTACAAGACTAGCCAATTATGAAAAATTCTGTAGCCTGAGGAAGTGATTTGCATTGCAATTGATGAGTCTGTATGGACTTCCTAAGAAACCAAGAATCCCATAGAAAATGAATTCACACCTCAGTTCTCTTGCTGTTGTGCAGAGAGAGACACTTAATCTTTTTACACTGACTGCTGTTCTGCTTTTGAAACCGCTGGCCTTGCAGTGGTTCATCACAAGGGTGTTACTCTCATACTGCAGTAAACTCTAGACTCTATTTAAGAAAAGTAAAAGACTTCCCGAGACCTCATTTTATTTGACAGCCATTTCTTAAACTTGATATGATTCATTTCTGCACAAAAGCACAGTAGAAATATGAAATAATTCTATTGTGTTTCCTTTTCCTGTGTAACTTAGATGTGCAATGAAAGGAATGTGCTTCAAATAAATGAATTCTTTGCTTTTTTGTGGAGCTCCACTGTGCTAATCCCAAAAGAACAGGCATGAGCTTTTAGGTAATGCAATCTGGTCAGTTTATGAGTTTGCATTTGTCTCTTGTCATTAATTTGATCTGGAATTACACTGTTTATTCTGCAGATGCCAAGTATATATAACCTGGATATGACTTTGTCTCATGTCAGTGACAGTCATGTGGCAGAGGAACTGCACTTCAGTGGCATTGAGTGGTACTGCAGTCAGTGGCTCTTAGTACAAAAATAAGAGGCTTTTTTTTCCTGTCTTGTGAGTTTTTGCTTTGAATTTTGGTGTCCTGGTAAATGTCCAGAACTGTCTTCCATGTGCTGCACCACACTGTGGCAACTTGCTCGTGTTTCATGTCCCAGTACTACACTAGGAATAATTTAGTACAACTACCTGATGCCTATAGGAGTTGGTAGAGGCTCTGTGTGTGTCATGGATCTGTAGTTTTTGATGAAAGACCTTCTACACTAAACTGATGAGCAAAAAATAATGCTCGTCTAACCCAACTCTGGGCTGAGGGGAGTGATAGCACCAACTGATTCAATGTGTGTGCTTCCAGTCATGTGGCATAGGTGCAACTGTGCATTCAGATCTATCCCTGTAATGTGGTGAAGGTAGTTCTGTCTTCATCTAGATAAAAAAAACCACCCTGTTTTGGTATACAAATGCATGATTTTGCTGTAGGGCTATAGCCTATATTTACTGCATCTACTTTGCACGGCATTTTCTTTGGTTAAAACATCTGAAGTGGTGTATTCGGAAATGCAGATGAAATGCAGCCTGTGTTGCTAGTAAAATTGTCAAGTTGGAGTGTGTCCCATACACCGATGTTTCAAGTTGCCTGCCTGAAAGTAACTTGTGATCTGACCGAGAGATGCTTATCTGAAGTTTTAGCTAAACCTTAAATATGCTTCCAAAAAGTAAATCCTTGACTTTTTTTCTCTTGCAGGGTATTCTTGCAGACTCATTTCACAGAGTATGTCTCTCATCCTGGTCAATGAAGATTCACTAGATGTAAGTAAGCAAATCCTGGTGTAGTTCTTGACATAAGGAGGTGTTGTTAAGTTTTCTCATTCTCTCACTTGCCACATCATCACTGTCACCCACATGGACCATTAGGAGTGGGTAATAGTAGGACTTAGTAGACTAGGCAGCTTCTCAGCAATATGTCTGATCTGAGGCCCTGGTAGGCAACACACTTCCCTTGAGACTGGGTCAGGCTGAGAGACAGGTTACTCTTTATTTTGAAAAATAAATATTAGGTCATAAATAAATAAAGACTGGGTCGTAGCTTGAGGAGAGTGCTTGCCCTGCCTGCACCAAACTGCTGTGCCCTGTTTGCTACTTCTGTAGTGAATATAACACAGAAGGTGCTGAGCAGTGCCTAACAGCTTCAACATCTGCTTTTAAATTGTGATTTAGGTTAATTGGCTGAAAGGACCATGAAAGGTCAGGGTGAATAACAAAAGGTAACATAATGTGAGAAATAAACTGGGAGAAAACATTGTTGACCGAAGCATCTCTCCTCACTTTCCCACTTTCTCACATCTTTACAAGTAGGATAACTTAGCTAGGAGTGATAGGTAGGACTCCTGTGGAAAGAAATTCATTAAATAAGTTAGAAGACACTGCATACTCCTTTCCCCTTCAAAAGGAGGATAAGTGAGTGTGATAGATCTACCCACCCACTTGCTGAATCTTGAGTCCATTGCCCAGTTTCAGACTTATGTCTTCTGAGGCAGCGGGGGAAGTATGGGAATGAACAGCAATCTCCTTATGTTTAGGAGGAGACTAGAATCAAGTGAGGATTAGTAGGGCAAGCAATTATTTTCGTAACTTCTAAGCTTTTTCGTAAGTGAATGTGGTACTGCTGTTCTGAGGTATGCTGTTAACTGCTTGAGAAGCAGAAACTGGGTGTTTAGAAAGCTGAATGCAAAACTATATATTTTTGCAGTGATACCCCAAAAATAAAACTTAACGCTCTGAAGTTAAAACTCCAAGATAACTTTTAACTTCTAGAGAAACTAGACTTGTTAAGTAGCTGTACTACAAATGAGAAAATGGGTAAAAAAGTAATAAACTGCGAAGCTGAACAGATTGAGCTGTCTAGGAAGATTTGAGGTTGTATCAGTCTTCATGATATGGATTAAGATAAGGAGAAATTATAAAATCTCTGTTGGAAGTTTATTGAAAGTCTGTCCTCTTACTATGTTGAAGTGTTGGCAGATTTATCTAATCAGCAGTCTCCAGTATGAACACCAGTCAGTTATATTGACAGATAGACCCCATGATGGTAGAGGAGGTCCTTGGTCATATGTAAAACATATGAAACTATTACTGCAGTCTCCTACTGTCTCAATGCCAGAAAGCACTTTAGCTGGAGAGATGGGGGTGTGGAGCCTGTTTTAAGACCCTTGAGGATTCTTATTTGTCTTTAAAGAGTGTGTGGGAATTGGAGACTTTCTGACTGCATGGAATGCTGGCCGTTAAGATGGATCTGTTTCTCAAATAAGAGCAGTTAGTCATACTCATAAAAGCACGAGAGGTCAAGGATGACACCATCAGTAATAGGAGCCGTTTTGTGTGCATCTTGCCATGGCTCAGTCTAAGGACACTAGAATGATAAAACCACGACTCATTGGTTGTCACAGAATGAAACCCTTCCCTCCCTTTTGCCTGACTTCTGCCAACATAGAAAAGAAATATGTAATGAACTTTCTATCCAGCATAGTTGAAAATCCCTAGATAAAAAGCAAACTCTATAGTCATCTTTCCCCGCCTGCTGTCTCCAGTTATGTAGCTGAGTTAGGAGTTCTGTGGAATAAAGAGAGCACAGCAGCTGCTCCTAATTTTTTAAGTTGGAATTGTAGTGTTGCTGATGGCACATGTTGAATTGAATGCCTTACACCTTAACTGTGTCCTCAGCTGTGTAACTTGTTAGTATCACAGTACACTTAAGGATTCACTCTTGCATATAGAAGATACTTCACAGAACTCGGTGCAAAACACTTACCTTGGTGAATTTCTGTTGTGTGGTCTGTGGTGCACATATAGTAGTGGTATGAGAATAGAGAGTGGGAAGAAATAATATAGGGATTCCACCTGTGCATAGCAATATATCTTCCACACTTTCTAATTTTAGCTGATGCCTTCTGGTTTCCTTTTCATGAGCCACAAATGTGAGCTAATACTCTTAACAGTTCTAAAAATCTGTCTAGGACTGGTGTCTGTCTTTCATGCCTTTCATTTGTATAACTTTACTTCTTTGAAATACCATCACCCAAAATTCTCTTTTCTGGTCACGTAACTTTAGATAATTCAGAGTTGGGGATGACAATCTTAATCTCAGCTGTACATGCCTCTGGCAGAAGTTTTTAAGGAGAGCGTCTTGGCTGCTGTGGGGGTGATTTGAGTTTGAAAAGTGACAGTTGTTAAACAGAGTTGAGAATTTTCTTCGGACATATCATGCGTCAGTATTCTTGGAGCATTTCAGCATTAAGTGTGGGTTTTATGCTTGAAGTAACCTGTAAAATATAACTGCACTTGATTCATGTTGAGAATAGAGTCTTTAACAAGCCATTGGTTAGTGGATAAGTTTTAGCAAAAGCAGCAGATAAAATAGCATCCATTCTTAGTTTGCTGTGGGTAGACACGTGTACTTTGTGGAAGCTTTGTGGAATATTAGTATTGCATGTTTTAATTTTCCTCTGCTGCCGCCTCATCTGGTAGATGTTCCAATTTCATGGGTGGAAGACTTTGGTGTTAGAATCCCAGTGTAAACTAAGGCAACAGTATTACAAGTTTTCTAGTAAACCTATTAAAAAAAGGAAGTTTTCAGACAAAAAAAAAATCTAGCAATAGAGAACCATGGCATGTCAGCCCACCAAAAACCCTCTTTGATATACAGTTACTGGCCTTTTAAGTGAAGAAAATGGATGATTGTATGGTGCATCATGAAGACATATTTAATAATAAAGATGACTGTGATACTTTAGCTCAGATAACGTGTTTTTTCCAAAGCAAGAGCAAACTTGTGGAGCTTCTGACCTGGTACCTCAAAAATGTTTTGTAGTTCAGCAGTCTTGTTTTCAAACCAAATTAGTTCTATTGGCTTTGTTTGGGTTTTGGTTATTTTTTTTTTGTGGGTTCCCCCTCCCCCCAAGTACTCTTACCACCATTTTCAGTGTAGAACTGAATTTTGTGTAAGTCTAAATATTAAATTCATGCACGTTTTGTTAATTGCCACTGGTGCTTGTAATTCTAAGGGAAGTGTGTCTAGGTACTTATTGACAGTTTTTTGGTGTTGGATCTCTGTAGTAATACCTAGTTTGTATGTTGCACCTGTAACAGGAATTGTGGCTTATGTTCAACTTAGCCTGAAGTCTATCAATTGAAGATTCTCAAACTGAATTTCTGTAGCATTATATTTAATTTATTCCATCTCTGAAACCCATTAATAGTAAAAATGAATTTTTACAAGATCCAAGTTTTGCTTAGAGCCTTTAAATATTGATACGCTTTTTCCCTTTGTGCAGTCCCCATGTGACTTTTCTCCCTCACTTCTGCTCCTTGGCATGCAGCAGCAGGTGAGATGCGATCGAACAACTGTCTTGGCTTGTTTTTGAAAGCTCAATTTTTTTCTAAATCATGCACTTGAGGGAAAAATCAATCATTTCTGTTCTCTTCAGGGAGCTATGGCGAATAGACAAGACTAATCCCCAGCTTGATTCAGATGAATTCTAGAAATTTAGCATAATAATCTGCGAATACTTATCCCTTATGGACTTAATTACATACATACATGTGCTTACTTGGGTTTTCTTTCCTTTTCCTAATAAAGCTTTTTCAAATGAAAATATTTTGAGCACAAGACTTACTTTGAGTGTAATTATTGGGTTTGGCTTCTGTTTAATTAAATTGGAACATCATGAAGTCTTATGGTGCAGTTCTGGACCCAGGCAAATTTCTTGTGTTGGCATCTCATAGAAGTTGAAGTGTGAGAACAGTGAAAGTGAGAGCTGAAGAAGGGAAATGGGATGACCAAGAGAGGTTTTGAAAAGCCTGAGATGAGAGTAGTGGATCTTGCAGCTGAGGACTGTTGGGGTACATTCCTTTTCTTCAGTCCTGTAGAAAGGAGGACTGGTAACTGTACCAATTGCTTATCAGTTTGGGTTGTAGTGGAAGGGGAAAATTAGAGGCACCCAGGTCTGAACCTGTGGCTTTATTTTGCTATAAAGAAATTCCATTGCTATAAAGAGTTACAATGTGAATGTGTTCTGCAAAATGACAGTGTGCCTCGACTGACAGTCATCATCCTGTGTCGCACACTGATGCGGAAGTAACAACAGGCTGATACTTGAGCATAAGAACCCTCAGTGCTAGCCTCTCCCGATGATGATCTGACTGAAAGTATAAGCATAGAAACAGAAGCTGGCCTCCTTCACTTCTCTGCTTGTTCAGCTGCATCTTTGGATGAGCTATTGAACATGAGCACGGATAAACCTGTTTGTGCTACCATGGTATTATGTAGTATTATTGAACAACCAAAACTTCACACTGTTAATTTGTTTTCTGCAGTCAATGTCTTGACTTCTCAAACTGGGTCTTCATACCTGCAGGGAAGCTGTACATACAGTTAGTTTTATACTCCAGTTACGAGTGAGGGCATGGAAAACTTGATTGTTTTGTAATCTTATTTTTGTGATCTGGAAGGGTAGCGTTACTATGAATGCTCTATAACCTATAGGGAAAATCTTTTAAGCATGATAAAACTATTGGACTTATCCAGTGACTTTCATGACCTACATTCTTGTGTGCGCATTTCCTTCCTACAGTGGTAAACAGAGTTTAAAAAAAAATTGAATAAGGAGATTTTTAACGGGCACCAATATTCATTGTATATAAACATTGATAGATCTATAGATCTGGGATTATCTGGGAATCATGCAGCTGAACTGCTGGATTTTTTAAAGGAGTAAAGCTCTGATCTGTTCACTGGTTTTACCCATATGCTAGAAACAAGCAGGTTTTCTTGGGTTGCTGCCTAAAGCTTTTTCTAATAGCTGTTGGGAAAACTCTGTCTGTGCAAGGAGGAAAACCTGAGGAGTAGGCTGTTAAAAGTAAATGGACTATCAATGTCAGTCTTTCTGTCTTCAAGCAAAGAATATGGTTCCAAATGCATCTCCTGTACTGTATTTATCAGGAAAAAAGATTTGTGTAGCATTATGGCTTCTATAGAGAAGTATTAGCCTTACTACAGGGATTTCTTTAGCATACGCAGTATGAATTGTTTTATATAAATACATATTTCAAGTTACTGAGCACAACTCCAGAAGACAGTGCCTGTGAAGCTTTGAGAAACTTTGAAGGTGTTGCATTTTGGATCCTGTTTTTCTTGTTATTGGAAGAAGGGATATTTGGGCCTTGTCACTGATGCCATGCTGATTGCTTCTAAAGAATGGGGGTAAAGTTACTGTCAGCTTTTCAGTCTAAACCCATAGTAGTAGTAATTTATCTACTACTGGGAGCTCCAAAGCATTGATAGTGTACTTTAGTCCTACTAAAAGATAGTAAGGTATACAAATAACTGCTGGGAATACAAGAACAAATCCTGTACTACTAATGCATTGTACATGCTTTGCTGTTTTTTTTTGAGAAGCAACACCCAGCTCACATGGCAACT